>PPHD01029245.1:0-10659 GCA_002909625.1 Bambusicola thoracicus
AAAAATTAACAAGTATGTAAATAAAGCCCAATTTGTTATGACAAAATTAAAGGGTGAAATGTCATTTATTTACATCAGTGCTGTTAAAATATTGTAGCCATGATGCTAGAGACATATACAACTCAAAATGTCTAAATGGATCTAAATACACATATTTCAGGGTAAAGACACTAAGAAACTTTGCCAGAAAACAGAGCCCCATATGCACTGCAGAACTTTGCCAGTTAACTCATCCACTAACAGTGAAACACATCTTGCTACTTGTCATCCATGTGTACTTCAAAAGAACCTAGAGCATGTAGCTCTCATTCCTTCACGAACCCTAGCGCTGATTCAGTTAATCTCTGGAATACCTTATGACTATCTTATTTAACTGTGACAGAAAATGCATACCATGGATTATACAGCAAGCCATCAAATTTCAATCATTTCAAATTCCAAAGTTTCTTAAGTTGGTAACTGCAATTTAAATAAGTAAATAAATACATTTCTTATGTATAGAAATATACAGATCCACATATATACTTATATATGGAATCTGGAGGAAAAGCTACTTGTGAATAAACCGTGAATGTCTTGACCTTTTCTTGTAATAAATAGCTCTTATTTGAAGACAGTATATGCCACTTCCTCTACACTTTAAAGTAGTAAGAGTAAATAAGCAAAATTTTACCAGGTCATCTTTACTAATCATTCATAACCTACACATTCTGTTTGTTCACTGCTTGATCCAATGGACCAGAACCAGACACAATGATCTCAGGTCAGCCTATTCAATTTTGTTTCAAACATGAAGCACTGCCTTGTAGTCTTAAGCAGAAGTATATCTGATTATGGAGAGTAATAGAAGACCTGTATTAAGCTTTGTAACACCTGCTAGATGTTCTCTCCAGCTAAAAAAAATCAAATTTCATTTTTTGGGAGTAATAGTGATCTTGGGAGCTACATGAGAGTAAGTCAGAAGCTCAGTAACTGGCCCTTCTTAAAACTGAATTTCAATGTTATTAAACAGCATTTGATCTAAAGAAGAGACCCTGCTTCACTTACAAGGACAAAGTGACAACCAGTTTACTTGGTGTTGAAGTTCAACACAGCCGGCAACTCAGCCTGACATATGCTCGCTCTCCCCACTCTCAGTAGGATGGGGAGAAAAAAAAAAGAAAACTCATGAGTTGGGTTTAAAGACAATTTACCAAGACATAAAAGGAAAGAAAAGCAATAGTAATTATAAATATATATCTATATATATCAAAACAAGTGATACACATCGCAGTTGCTTACCACCTGCTGAAAGACACCCAGCCAATCCCTGAGCAGCAGTTGCCCCTACAAGCCTGCTCGCCTGAGTTGATAGTTCAAAATGATGCCAAATGATGTGAGACATCCCTTTGGCCACTCTGGGTCAGCTGTCCTGGTTCTGCCTCCTCCCAGCTTCTCATGACTCCCATCCCTCTTGCTAGCATGACAGAAGGACAAGCTGAAATGTGCTTGGGTCTGTACAGTGCTCCTCAACAGCTAAAACACTGGTGTGTTAGCAAACTAAGGCCAAACATAGCATCACACTGGCCACTACAGAAAAAAACCAATTGTGTCCCAGCTGAAACCAGGACGTTTGGGAATCATTACATAGATGAAAAGGGAGTTAAGCTACTTTTGTCCTAAACTGCTTCTACTGAAAGAAGAAGGTAAAAAATTAAGGGATATGGCTGTCAAGAACCAAAACATCCGCTTTGAGATTATTATTTTATATGAGAGCAAAAGACTAGGGTAGAAACTGCCAGAGACTTGAATATGCCATAATTTAGGGGCCCAACATTTTATAATACTGAACATATTAAATTTTTAAGTGTATAATTTGCTTCTGAAAATGAAACTTGAACTCCAACTTGAGCTTTTTTGAAAACACTAAAAATGGACTCATTTGCATATGCATTCACAAATACTAACATCTAGGCAGTGGACTGTATCTGTAAACTACAAAACTAAGGGTGAAAAGAATTACACCTCTTAGGCTTCATGGGTTTCTTTCAAGAGAAAGAAAGGAATAAATGGAGACAAAGTCCATCCAAGAACTCTGGAAAGAAATTCATACTTTTCCTGGCACACAGCACAGAAATACATATACTCCTATGGTGCTGACTACTACACACACATGTGCATTTGTCATTTCCTTGTAATCTATGCAATACAGGTACCTTCAGGTATCACTCCTAATCAAGAACAGAACACACTCACTCTCCCCTATTATTTCATCGTGAGCAGTTGTGCTGCTGAAAAAAACATGCATCTGGGAGCTCTGATGCAGTACCACTCCTATCCATGTCTATTAGTGCTCCCTCTGGTCTGTGAAACAGAATCTGTTGTTACTGTAAAAGTTCTGATCTAAAAGTACAAGAATCCCCATGGTTACACTTCTTATATCTGGTTCATCTAGTCAGTGGCCCAGCATATTCACAGGCTGTCTTGACTTACAGTTTTTAATGCTTTATCTTATGGCTTCTAATAAAATCTGTCACACTCTTGATAACCTGTGTTCTTCTGTGAATGAACGCCAGTAAAAATATGAAGGTGTGTTCTGTGGTTTCACTGAAATGGTTTGCAGAATGCAAAGCCCGTGCTGGAGCCACAATGTCTTTTCACTGCACCTTGCCTGAAACAGTCATATCTTTTCTGGAGCTGATTTCACTTAAGCCCTTTGAAAATAAATAATTCCCAAAAGCACTCAAGATTTCCCTGAGGACTTTGTCAAGCTTCCTGCTTCATAGGTTTCCACTCCTTTGCTGTAAGGCTAATGCATTTTAGGGATGTTTGCTCTGATGCAAAGCTAACTTAGGAGTAAAAATAAACTGCCAGCATTTACAATACTGTTGGAAGGGAAAGAATGCCAAGTGCTAAACTTAAATTAGCAGACTTGGTAGCAGATCCTTAATAACCTTCTCTTTTGAAAATTTTTGCTGTCTCAGAGGAAAAGACATTCAGTAAGAGTGCAATGATAACCTTCAATCACTTAAAAAAGCAACAAAATCCCCAAACCTGCAACAGCCTCACATGAAGGAACAATAATAATCGTATGGGAGAAGATGATGGCACTCCACTTTCAGTCTGATGCACGAAACTAGAAGTGAATCATTGTAATTATTACTGTGTGTTTATTACTCACAAGCCATCCTGCTTATCCTTTGTGAACACTAGGAGCTACATTCAGCTTGTTTCAGATGTACCTATCTCCAGAAAATTTTTACTAGTGTTTGGATAAACCAATATGATTTTTTTTCTTTAAGTATCTAGAAACAAATGTATTTTTGCATAGAATTTAACCTGCATGATCAGCAACCTTCTGATTAAAGAATACATCATTATCTTAGCATATCCTCACATATGTAAAATAATAATTTATTTTTCGATTCTGTTCAGTAGACAGGGCATTCACGTTACTGAAATGTTAGTACTTTATAATGCAAATGGAACTGCGTAACAGAACTTTACTTTAGATCTATATTGGACGACAATTTCTTCTTCTTTTTTTTTTTTAATAATCCAATTTAACATCTCAGAATTTCTCATGTATGTTTTATAAAAATGTATGAGAGACCTAAAAACCATGGAGAGCCATAACTTCGAGCTGGCTCATTTGTTTCCATTTTATTACAGTAGCACATGGTGGGTATCAGGCTCTTCACAGAAAGCCGCACATTAAATCTTTATTCTAATCTGTTTTAACAGCACTATATTAATAGTTTAATACTATTTTGTTGAAGTGATGAAATACTATTCAAATAAGACCAAAGAAAGCACCGAACCCAGCGGAGACCAATCCTGAAAAAAAGACACCAACAGTATTACTTCAAGCAATCATCAAAAATAATGCTTTCTCTTTCTTGATAGTTCAGCCCTTACATTCCATTTATTTCTCATTTTTCAGATGAACTCCTAACTCTTGCTTAGTCTGAAGGCCACCATGCACATATAAAACACACTGTTTATATTGATATCCTGTATTTTTGACAGAATAAGTTTATATTTGGGGCCCTGTAATGAGGATATTGACAATTTCACAAAAAAAACTCTTCTGCAGTTTCTTGGGTATGGCTCAGAAGAAAGCTGAAAGGAAGGAAGTAATTCCAGTGGATTATAGCTTTGTGCTGTAGCCTAGATATAAAAGAAATTAATTCAAGTTCTTTGTACTCTCTGTGTCACAGCACTATCCAGTCCTTCTAACCATGGGGAGGATCAACAGCAAAGATCCAAAATTGTTCAGAATTTGTCTCCTTTTCATTGTCTTCAGAAAAGAAACTTAAATACTTCTGCTCTCTCACTAACTGGCTAAGCACAAATTTTATATATAGAAAGCATGTCCATTTCAACTGATTTAAAGAAAACGGGGACTATTACATCATCTGCATGGTTCTGTAAACCAAAATGATGAAACAAAGAACACACAAGTCTATGCTCTATGCTGTCAGTAGCGTCTCGTTATCAGCCCTCCTTCTCCAGCTATTTTCCCAAACAGATACCTGATACGTCTTAAGTTCTCCTGGCACTTGGGGAGAATGAAGGAGCCTTAAAAAGAGAGAGAAGAAAGAACTAAGGCTAAGTTTACTTCTGCAGAACATAGTCCTCTTTCTAAACCATATGAGAAAGACACAGCATCTGCGGTAATTCAGTATTCCAACACAATAAAACAGGAGACACTTCTTTCAGAGCAGCCCTCATATAGAAATCACTGAAAACTGAAGTGCCCCTGAGGCCTCTACAGTAGTTTCCCACTCTTGGCCTGACACAGCTTAAACATTGCAAGCACTTGACAGAACAGTATAGGCTTATGAGAAATAAGAAGGAAGCATTTATCAGTATTTCTTTTCACTACATCTCCTTTGAAATTGTGTTCAGGAAACAAAGGTGATTGGAATGGCCCTTGTTACTCTTTGACCATTCTAACAAGGCTACAAAAAGGGTGCCAACCTTTTCTTAGACACATGTACCTTTTCTGGCATCCATGAAGTTTCAGAAGCATTTGTTAGATGAACGAGCAGCATGAAGGTGCAAGAGGTCTTTTGGGAACAATCTTATGGGACCATTTCTGGTCTTAGTGTCCAATTTCACCGGAAAGATGCTCGATATGCAAGTAAAGTGTTCCAAGGTGCCTTGAAATATTCACATGCGTAAAGGTGGAATTTCACTAAGATTACACTTAATTGACTGCGATCATATTTGTATTCTTCTTTGTTTGTTTGTTTGTCTCGCTGATGTTTGATGTTCTGAAAATGTTGTGGCTACATTTCTAGACTACAGCTCCTATGCCAAGGCACTGCTTATTTACTGCATTTCTGCAGGATTTTTCCCTTCACATGTGGTTCATTAATCCTCATTAGCAAATGCATAATCTGTCTTTCACTTACTACACAGGTTCCTCTCTGTCACCAGTTAAGACAGTTGTATGCACTGGCATAAAAGCTGGCAAAAAGAAGTTGTAGAGGCTACGTCTGTAACAGGACTGTGGAAAACTGTTTCAACCGGAAGCTCGCATTGGTCAAAAATTCACCTCAATTCTCTTAGCAAGAGCAAAGTTATCCATGTATCAAATTAATTTTGTTTATTAAGCAATTATTCATATTTTCAAATATATAACAACCTTCTGTGTTTAGGAGATTTTAGGAAAAGTCTTGCTGCACTTCTCAGGGCTGTTTGCTATTAAATTTTAATTATTGAAAAGACTGAATTCATTACTGGAGATAATGTATAGAGAAACTGAAAGTATGTCTTGTTTGCCTAGTCTTGGACAAAGTTTCAGGGTTTGTGTACTGGAGATATGACTGGAGCTGTCAGTCTTTCAAAGAGAGGTAGCATTTTCAGGTGGTTAAGTTTTAAAATGAAAAATTTGGGTGTTCTCTAGATCAAATCAGCCTACTGGTAAGGCAATTTTAGCAGTCTAAATGTTAATGATCATTAAAACAGTCTTTTGTTGTGTCAGTTTTATCATGTTGTGTTTCATATCATTGCTAAGCTCTGCAAGACAAATATTCATTATTTTTAAGCTCAGTTCTTTGTGTGTGTGTGTGTGTGGAAAGGATTGATCTTAAAAGGTTTTATTTTTAGAATGTGCTTTTTGAATAAATTGATTTACTGTATAACACAGAAATTCATTCATTACTGGTACAAATTATTAAATGTAGAATTTAAGATGCTTATCTGGAGATGAAAGTAACATTTTACCCTCTTTTTTTCTTAAAAAAATTCTTCTGAATTGTTCTCTTATTCTCCATAACATGCGTCATTCCCATGCCTTTGTATGTTACAGGTTTTCATGATTCACGGGTTAAAAAGTCAACCTGAGGTCTATAAATCAGAAGACAGTTTTACTTATCAGAGTGCTGTTTTTCACCTCAATAGACTGTTGGTTCTGTTACTGGTGCCAGGTTCTGCCTTATCACTTAGCCATCAGCCCTGCATAGTGGAATGCTCTTCATTTGGATTATTTACTTCTACTATAAACAAAGATTAGAGCAAAAATTTCAACTGCGGGGCCCAACACTGTCAAACAGTTGCTGGAAAATTACTGTCATGTGTTGTATAAAGTTGCTTGCTTTTCAAAACCACAACTGGCAATCAGTACTGGAGTTTTTCACACATGGTAAGAATGATGAGTAAATGACCCAACTTTTACATCTGTAAAACCTTTTTCTAAAATTGAGAAGTTGGTTATCAAATGTAACACAAGGTGAACGTCATATACGAGGGCTGCTCTGAAAGCAATGCCTCCTATTTTGTGACGCTAGCCCACAACATCAGAGGCAGATGTAGAGGGTATGGCAATAGAGGTTGAACCTTCATGCCATCATTCCATTACATGTTGTTGCCATGCGAAAGACAGCAACAGAGGGGGAGTCTGACACAATGGCGTGTGACATGGAAGTATGTATGAAGCAGAAGTGTGTAATGGAATTCCTCCATGCAAAAAAATTGCACCCATTGATATCCATCAGTGCTTGCTTAACATTTACAGAGACCAACCAGTGCATGTGATCACAGTGAGGCAGTAGGTGGTGCATTTCAGCAAAGGCAACAGCAACAGTAGGTCACCTCCACTGGTGCAGATTTTTTATGAGTGTAGCATGCAGGCTTTTGCTCATGGCTGGCAAAAATTCATGGCTAATGGTGGTGACTATATCAAAAAATAGTGTTTTGTAGCAGATACTTTGCTCTATCACATGGTGTTCATGTGTTGTTTGTATCTATTATACTTTCCATGGAAATAAATTAGAGGTCATACTTTTGGAGTGATCTACATGGTTCATTAATCAGTTCCGGAGACTCTTATTCACAGGATTTTCAATACAAATACTTCATATTTTAGAACATTGTTTCAATGATCATTAATATTTAAACTACTAAAATTTCCTGACTAATAGGTTGACCAATCAAAACAATATCTGGATAATATCCAGATTTTCCATTACAAAACTTAACTACCTGAAAAAGCTGTGTCCCTTTTAAGGATGATTGTTGTTAGCTTTTTCAGTATCTGCGTATGAATGTTCTTCTACAAAATCTAAGAAGTTAATCCTCCTTACAGTTTTCCTTTTCAGAGGACAGGAAAAGGGAGATTTTGACTCTTTATGGCTTTCTTGGAAGAATCAGAAACTATTAAATTCTTTGTGAAATAGTCTGTTGTATGTGATTTTGATTATGTATAGCATATAAATATGCATTATTATTGTCTCCCAACAGTCAGCAAGGCACAGTTAAGCATAACACCTTCTCTCTTCTTCATACAATGAAATTAAAAATATAGTCATTAGTAAGGCAATGCACATAAAGCCTTTCGAGTCCACGAACCTGGCTGTTATAGTAGGAAATTTATTAAATAACTTAATTTTACATCAGAATAAGAAAGTTCTTTCACTACAGAGGGATGATTAAGTTGTATGTCCACATGCTTAAAACACTGCAAGACAAGGTAATGTATCTCTGAAGAGTTATCTTCTCTGGACTTGTAATTTCATCAGAAGTAACACTCAAAGCCAGTAGGACACTAGCTTCTATATTCTGAGCAAGGAAGAAAGTAAGACAGAATGATTCGACCAAGATGATATGTTGTTTCAAAAAAATAGAGAGAGTGATATGAAGAATGGGGAAAAAAGATAAAGAGTATAAAGAGAGAAAACTGAAAAACAGTGGTACTCAGTTGATGTAAAGTAAAAGGACTGTTTGTGCCCACTACGTTGGAAGAAATTGTTCAGGAACAGTTCATCCACAAGAAAGTGTGAGTCATACAATGCTGCCAAGGTCAGTGAGACCTCTGGTGATCAAGTCAGCAAGTACCAGCCATGCAAACTAGACTGTCTTGGAAGTATAGACCCTACAAATCCTTTTATTTACATATAACAAGGAACACCCAACTTGTTTTGTTATAATACTTGTACTGTACTGCTTCCTTATTATTCTCCTAAACTCAAACAACTCCCACGTGAGAATGGTATCAAAGACTTATCATGACATTATGAAATAAAACATACAAGCTCTCACTCTCAGCTGATACAAACAATAATAGTTGTAACTTTGCAACTGATCACAAAATAACGATCTTGTAATCTTCAGATAAGCATTTGTTTCATCTACCTTCTTTGAGCCTGTTTGTGCCAAGCTTCTTGCCCAAGCCACCAGGCTGATTAGCAGTCAAAGCAGTAGTAAAATGCTCGGAATCAACAGTTAGCTGATTTCTCATGATTGCCTGAAGTTCCTTGTGCCACTTGCAGAAACCAGATGTAATATTGTCAAGGTGGGATGTAAACCTGTTTGCAGATGCTTTGCAGCTACATTCTAGAACCCCCTAATGTTTTAATCTGAATTGAAGGTGGACCAGCTGAATGTTACTGGGATTGAAGAGGTAGTTTTCTTCAGTTGCTCCTCCTAATAGTCAAGAAGAGGAACGTAGGGATGCATGAGAGAAAAGAGAAATTAGTCCTGACAAATACAGAGACCAGAAGGCAGATTGACATCTTTAACAGGGAGAAAACAACACTGGACAAGGAGTCTGTAGTGTGAGCTGTAAATTTTGTTGGAGATTTAGCATATGGTTTGCAAAATGGATAAGCTAAGGGAGAAGATGACAAAGGACGGCAATTGAGCTCTAAAAGAAAAGAAATCTACATTCTTGGCTCTGAAGATTCCTGCTCAACAAATGGATTGTTAGGAAAAGAATTTCCTGTGCCTCCTCCTTTAAAAAAAAGCAGTATCTCTATTAAGAGGATGTTAATCCTGTGTAGTCACTCACTCCTAACATTTCACCCCTGAAATGGCTTTCGATGGAATTTCAGGTTGTTCCTGGTGTGTCTGCTCCTTTCTCTGTGATTCAGGCAAGTACTTCTTCATAACATCACTTTCTGGGATCAAGCTGAGATATTTAGAGTGGAATTCCTCTCTCCTAATACGTAGAGCATAAACAACTTGGTGGGGTAGACTCCTGCTCAAGCTGGTACAGAGAATGTAGCATTCCTAGATCATGACTCAGATCATCATTTTATAAATCTGCTGCATGATGAGAGAATGCTCATCAAGGAAGGACTCATCCCCTTCCTGTGAAAGGACAAGAACTCTACGTGAAAAAGCCCATTTGGAACAACTATCACTTTCATCTACAGTCAGGGAAGCTGAACTGCACCCTTTAGAATGGGATGGGAAGGAACATTAAGTGTTCACAGCTGACATCAATACAAACCCTGAAACAACTAAATCTTGCATGATGCTTTGTCTCTTGAAAATCTGGCAAAAGAAATGTCAAAAGAAGTGATAAAAATATTTACCTTTTATAAGATACCCTGTAAGGTTCTTTTCAGTACCTTACAAAGCAGAAAAAAATATAGCTCCTTTTGTGAGGAGTTAGGGGGAGGAGATTTCATCAGTGTTTTGGAAAACTGCTCCTACCTCTCTCAGTTAGTACCACAGAAAAGTACAAAAGTAAACCAGGACTTTTACTGTAGGAGTAGGGTTCATATTAGGAAGCGGAAGAATCCCCAGAATCATTCACTAGGCAGTAAGGACAAAATAAATACCGAGAAGTCCCTGCTGGAATAACAATCAAATCAAAGCAAAATAAAAGAAGCAAAAAACCTGAACAAACAAACAAACAAACAACCCAACTCCACCCAAACAAACAGAAAAACAAACAAAAATAACAGAAACAAACAAACAAAAGAATTCACCTCACCATCATTTGCTCATGGAATCAAGAAATGTACCATGTATGTACATACCTTATTGGTACTGAATTAAAATCAACATGCAATCTCGGCTACAGCTTTTCCTGGCTACAGAGTTCTTTATCTTACAACTTGAACATCATTTAATTGTGCTTTGCATGATACATACTGCACAATCTGTGTATATATGACAACCAAGGACAGGTTGGAATTTCAATCTGAATTATGAAGAAGAACAAAAAATTTCAAGAAATTGCCATTAGCAGCCCAAACAAATTTTGTTTCCAAGAAACTTCAGAGTATTGCATGTGGTTCTTTCTCCAGTGTTATTTATGGCACCCCCAATCAGCCTGTATGCTATTGAATCAAAAGAATTTAGTGTATGAAATTTTAACACAGGAGGATACTTGTATGCATGTTTGTGATACTTAAGCCAGTGTTAAACAGAGTTTTTCAGGAA
>PPHD01029248.1:0-10658 GCA_002909625.1 Bambusicola thoracicus
GGGAGAGGGATGAGATGGCTTGGATTCATTCCCCGTGGTTACGGTTTGACTTACTTTATAACTCTCTCTCCATCAGTACAAGTGGAACTGTGTGCTTTTCAGGGCCTGTGCCGTGCATTGGATTAAACTACAGAATCTTTATGCTCCCTTCTGTCTGCAAAATTGATGGAGCCCCATCCCATCTCCGTTATAGACACTCAAAAACAGGAAAGCAGGAAGCGTATGAAGATAGACTTGGAGCAGGATCTGATAGTGATCACTGTACGAATTGCAAAAGATGGTCAAATTCTGGGGAATGTTGATTCATGGGTGTTTGTTAAGAGTCTATCAGCAAAACACAGTCTCCCCGAACAGGGATGGATATTTGCAACACTGAAGAGAGATGGTATGAAGGGAGGCTGTTTCAAATAGGCTACTATTGTCAAAAGGGGCTAGCAAGGAGAATTATCAGCCTATAAGGGGTTAATTTATCTTTCAGGGGGGAAAAAAAATGAATAAATCAGTGCTGTACGCTGCTAACATCAGCAGCAAAATACTAACTGCAGGCTGCACTCAGCATCCAAATCAGATGTAAAAATCTTCTGAAGGGGAAAGGTGCTTTCTGCCTCTGTAACAGCAGATCACCCTCCCTACCAGGTCTGTCCTGCCTCCAAACCCTATGCCTTGCTGCATCTGCACCTGTCCTCCTTGTCGCTGTATAGAGTTTCCATGGTCCCCCAGGGATACTAATGGCACTCTCTGGGCTCCTTTTGGGGCAGCATATTAGAAGCATGCACTCGTCAGCTGGTCACAGTGCCCTGGCTTGCAGAATCAATGTTTCTGATGTAAAAAAAAAAAACTAGCAATGATGGGTGCCATAAGTACCACTCGCCAACCTCAGTTCCAACTTCATGACCATAAATCAGGGCACCATGAGCCTACAACCAGGTCCCGCACGTGGGAGGAGATGCAAACCTTGACATCCCAAGTGATATACAGTGACAAAGGAGCCAAGCCACCATGTCAGATATGGACCTGTCCTATCACTGATGGCTTCAGATTGGGAATTGAACCTCGGGGTTCCACTTTCCCATGCACAGCTCCACTTCTATCTGTGACACCTAGACTGTGGCTATGCCATTGGGCCCCAACGTTTTCTTCAGCAAGAGGTCACTGTCAAAATTCAGAACTTGTCATGCACCTTCATCACTTAGCTTTTAGCTGAGAATAAATTAAACTTACTTATTACTGTTCACCCATACCTTCCAAATGGACCACAGTTTGGAAAATGCTCGCAGATGTTTGTTACCTTTTTGCTGTTTTTCCCATCATAGCAAGTGTGGTTCTACCCAATGGGACCCATGAATTCAGGTACCACTTGTTCTCTACATCTCTTCTGTGTCTCCTTTCTCTAGGGTGAGACCATGACTGGTTTTGGACCCCAAGGCTACAAAGGCAGTAAAGGAGATCCTGTAAGTTAATGACCCTTGTAAGTCCTTTCCGACTTAGGTTATTCTGTAAGTTTTACTACTGTTGTGATTCAGCACAGGGAACAGCTTGGGCATCCATTGCAAACCACTGCTTTGGTCCAAAACCACTGACTGAGAGCTGGGTCCTTCCTTGAGAGAGGCACAACCCCACTAATTTCTATCCTATCATTCAGGGTGAACAAGGCCTGCCAGGTTTTGATGGAGACAAAGGCGAGAAGGGAGAGGATGGGCCTGCAGGAGAAAAGGTATGAATCTCCCAATGTGACAGAGAAACGTAACACTGGAACAATCCCATTTCTCCTCTCTCCAAGAGCTGGACATGCTGCTTGAAACCCTGAAGCTCAGAGAGAGTGGTAATGCATTGGAACAGACTGCCCAGGGAGGTGGTGGAGTCACTGTCCTAGGAGGTGTTCAAGAAATGTGGAGATGTGGCACTAAGAGACATGGTGGGGATGGGCTGGGGTTGGAGTTGAGCCTTGTCACCTGTGGAGGTGCCAGGTCTCAAGGAAGGAATCACATAACCCTCCCACTCTCAGACTGAGTCATGCATTAAATCTCCATGCACCAATCATTCCTATTCTTGTATCATGATAATGGGTTTTGTTCTAAAAGTCTGACACAGTGCAGAGTAAATATAAGTATCTACAACAGCAGCATCCCTGATTAGGTCCCCTGTGACTGTAAAAGCGACGTGGAGAAGGTCCCATGGGTAATACTTGCGTTCTTGTCAGATGAAGTCCCACACACAATATCTGTCAGACTGCTCTCTTATTAAATAGTAATAATAATAATAATATGTGTCTCCTAAAGCAACAGCACCTTTTGGCTGAATATCTGAGTGTCTTTAGGTGGAGCACCACTACTCCACCTCTAGCAATTCAACCAGGGTTTTGTACTTCAGCATTAGCAGAGAGGCTACTTCTTTAAAATATCTGAGACCCTTCTCTGCTTATTTTCCTTCAGTCCCCATCACTGGGCACTAATTCTCTTTCGGGACAGAGCTATGAGGTTTCTGCAGTTGGTGGCTTCCTTCCCTGGCACTGGCTGCCATAAAGGTCTTTGGGGTCCTTGGGGGTGAAGCCTTCTATAGAAACGATTCTTGTTGTCCTTCACTCTTCCATCTTCTTAAGGTTCTCTCTCAGCAGGGGCCGCTTCAAGAGCATGATGTACTCAGAATGTATTTGACAGCTATCCTATAATTTTAGGGAATCAGAGGTGAAGCTGGCTCCAAGGGAGCCATGGGGCTTTTTGGAACAAGAGGACCAGTAGGACAGAAGGTGAGTACACCCAGCACCTATCTTAAGGTATCCTCCCTAAGAACTAAACTGTAAAATCACACATGAACTGATACATAAAATCCTTTCACAGTTTTCTCACAATATAATTCTGTGCCCAAAGAAGGTGTGGGTGTCACATCCTTGTAGGCATTCAAGGGCAGGTTGGATGGAGCTTTGGGCCGCCTGACTTGGTGGGGGGCAGCCAGCCCACAGCAGGGGGGTTGGAGCTACATGATGTCTAAGGTCCCTTCCAAGCTAAGCCATTCTATGATTCTATGATTGATTCTATGATTCCTTCTTTTAAATCGCTGATTGAAATGTTGTGGAGCTACCAAAGAGCAGAAGTAGCTGTGATCTGTGAGGAGAGCCCAAGAGATTCTTCCCTTTTTCTAAAGCAACAGTGTGCTCTGACATCTTCCCTGTGCTATGATAGTAATGATTTGCTGAAATGTCAGCATTTACATGCAAGGTATCAATTCCTGTCTAAGTTATACTCAGTGGAGACGTAGGGCTCCCTTCAGTTGCCCATCTGAGATGTTTAGGGGATCCTACCTGCCCCTTCCATCTGCTGTAGATATGTCCTATGGCAATCCCCAATTCCAGAGGAAGTGCAGCACTTTCCCATTGTTACTCATCATCCCTTTTCTTTCAGGGGGAGCCAGGAGAACCAGGCCTGCTGGGCTCTGCCGTGAGTTGGAGCATGTTTCCCTGTCTTTGGGCACATAGCTGGGCTGGCACTTCCACCTACTGCCACACGTATGGGTCATGGGGGAGGTGAGGTGATGTTGGCTCAGTGCTTTTCCACAAAGCCCACATTCAGAGAGGTTTTGCTGGAAAATCAGCCACGGACAAGAGGGAACAAAGCCAAAGGTAAGTTGCAAAAGGACGTTGTGTTTTGCATCAGGAGACACATGAAATATGCATCTACTTATTACTTTTAATGCCTTTAGCATTTCCAGGGGCATTTCCAGACATGAACAGATGACGTTGCTGAGCTGATTACTGGTGATGGTTGTGCAGTATTTAAGAGCTCGTGATCCAAACTGATAATTGCTTACTGAGAAAAATGCCCTCATTCAATTAAGCATTTCAACCTCTGCTTGACTTCAAGCAACTGACGAGCACTTTACCAGAGCAATGAGGATGACACAGGGCATCAGTATGCTGCACTCCTCATCACTGGGGTTTGGAACTAGGTGATCTTTGAGGTTCTTTCCAAACCAAGCCACTGAATGATTTTCTGATCACCACATGCAGACACTGGATTGAGTACATTTTTGAAACTGCTTCACTGTGAGCACCTGAATCCATAGGTGACAACTGTTAGCATTAAGATTTGGTAGTGCAGGGGGTGAATAAAGACGTTTGTGGGGCAGCAAAGGAAGCTCAATTGAATTCCAACAGGAATCCACCATCCGGACTAGCAGCCGTCCACTTGTGGCTGGGAAATGTGCAGTTTTCTACTGGCACCCATAAGGATCCAATCATGATATAATTAATGGTCAGAAATTGGCATCCTGTTAATCATTAGGAGAGCTAAGTAATCCTTCTTTGGGAAATATTTGGTGACTTTGCTGGTGCAGGGAACGCTACCCCCGCTGTGCTTGGAGCTGGACTAAGAACACTATGCTTGGTTTTGTTTTTTTCATTAAATTTCTAAAATTGCAACTCTCCCATCAAAGCCAGGGCCGTGACAGAAGAGCCATGATATATGAAATTCATCTGACCTCAGGTTAGATGTCTGCCGTGCTCGCTTTCCACATCCGAGCATGCTGGACCGAAACTATTTAATAGAGAGCTTTAGGGTACTCTCAGACCATGACTCATACCTATTTCAGACACCCGTGGTAGGACGTGACATCCTGATGTGACTTGTTCTCCACAGAACCAGGTTGACGGCATCTCACTTTGTCTCCAAAGCGTTCACAGATCCTTTGATTGTTTTCTCCCATGTTAAAGGAAAGGGGGATTTAGACTGCTTCATCTATCATTGCTCTAGTCTTCTTTTTCCCTTTTCTTCAAGGCAGACACTACTTGGTCCACTCTGTCTGTACCCAATCTCTTTAATGCAAAGCCTCATTGGCAATATCTCTCTGTCTTCAATTTCCTTCAGCCCTTCCTAATTCCATCCACTGTACCTACAAATGACCACTAACTCACTGCAAAAACTCGCCCATTGCTTTCCATCCTACTGAATCCCCTCCTGGATGATATCTGGGGAGACAAAAGTTCCAGCATGGCCATAAATCACTCTTGTAAACCAGCTTGTAATAAGTCTCATCCAATTACCTTTTTGATTTGGTGGTCTATAGGACCTCCCAACCAAGTGACAACATTTGTATCCCCTCCCTATAAATCACTGCCCAGAGAATTTCAGTGGATTTAGATGACTTTACAACTGGATCTTAAGGCAAATGAGTGCATTCTTGGTATTCAAGACACTTCCTTCTTCCTCTTTTCTAAAAGCACTACACACTTACATTTATATTCTTGCCCTATTTCACACTTTAATATTAATATTCTAGTCTGTGTTATGCCTATTAAAGTGCAATCTTGATCATGTATTAAGGCTTCCAGCTCCTCTTCTATAAATCTTGTCATTCATACGTTAAAATTCTGGCAGATTAACCCATTATTCTCCCTAAAGCTGTATTGTGAGTACTCTTCTCCCATCTCTTGCTATTACTCCCAGTTCTGTGTTCCAAAGTCTACAATTCTTAGGCCCTCTCCATCCTGGCTTGCAGTCCTCCTCACTACCTTTACAAATAGGGTCTCAGAGATGTTCTTCATGTTCTCTTGAGAACGGGGCTCTGTAGCTGCCCAGCAGTCCTTGGATCCTTGCCCTATGTCTGAGGAAGCCAAATGGCTGTTGATGCAGGTTCCTCCCTGGCTCCAGCCTAAATCTGTGCAGGAATTTGTGCAGAGAACCACTTCATTACATTACAGCCAAGGCCCTCTAACTCAAGACAATGCAAGGTTTGATAATACCCAACATGAATTTGACTTTATCAGACAACATAAAAGCACTAGAGCTCTTGAAGAAGATAGAGCTATTGGAGAGCTATTCAGGGAACCAACATGAGAGGCCTACCTCCCTCCACTGGCTGCATGAACCCATTTGAAAGCCCAATAGGTGAACCCGCTTGGAAGCTCAGTTCTCCTGACTGCTGACCAGTGAGTCATTTCAAGTCAGAGCTGAAGAAAGGTAGGGTGTGGATGTTCATCCTGGGGCTGACAAGAGGTGCCTCTGACTTCCCATTTAGAGTGGGAAAAGCTATTATCTGAGATGATTTTGGCCAAAGAGGGTGCCATGATCTCTGGAATGGCCAAGGTAGTCAGGAATTTGGTCAGCCAGGCCTTCTAGCCACAGGTAGAAATCTCTGCTCAAATAAATTGGCATCTAGATGCAAGACACAGCAGGGAAGGGATAAAAACACAGTTGGAACTATCACAATGAAACTCTCAGCTACTTCAGATGTATCATCCCATCAAATATCCAGCACTGAAGCCCAGGAGGTGGGAATCATTTTAGCAAAGGTAACAGCCTATGCCATGAATCTCCAACCTTTTGGCTCGCTTGGGCTTTGGGCCTCATACATATTAGTTGATCCAAAAGTAATGCCTCCTAATTATTTCCATGGAGACAACAACAGGTACAGAGGGCACAATAACACTGGTTGATAGAGCAAATTCTCAGCTATGAACCATAATTTTTAAACATAGTCACCACCAGCAGTTAAGTATTTTCACCAGCGATAGACAAGAACTTGCATGTTATGCTCATAAAAATCTACACCAACAGAGATGGCCCACTGCTGTCACTGTTCAAATGCACCACCCACTGCCTCACTGTGCAGCATCCACTGTTCGGTTTCCATAAACATTCAGCAAGTGTCAGTGAATATCAATGGATGCAATTTTTTCCACATGGATGAATTCAGTGATACACCTCGCTTCATACACACTTCCACATCAGGTGACATTCTGTCAGACTGTGCCCCTCTGCTGCCACCTGTCACACAGCAACAAGAATGTAAGGGGATATTGGTGGGAAAGTTCAGCTTCTACTACCATACCATCAACATCTGCCTCTGACATTATGGGCCAACTTAATAAAACAGGAGGCATTACTTTCGGAGCAACCCTAGTTAAATTATATGTTGTCATTGCTATGTAAGTAACAAAACATTTTAAATTTTAATATTTTTCTTTAAATGTTAAAAAAAAAAAAAAAAGGAGAGAAGAACAAAAGCATACAACTGGTGGAATATTTGACCTAGATTTTGTGAAACTGACGCATCAGTCTGGTTCAATGGAAGTGGCTGCAATTCTTAGTCATCTCTCAAGGTGTTCATCAGGGATCTTTCGATGAAATTTTACTTTTCCTGCACTTCATCCTTGACAGTTGTTCACACATGTCGTTGCTTTTTGGCAGCGTGCACATGAATAAGGTGTGATTGTGAAGCGAGGGATGTTGTCCTCTGATAAGAGAGGAGTAATGAAAGTGGTAAAGAGACGTGAGCACATTTTTTGAGTTGAATATCTGATTGCAACTCTATACATTCCAAGACTTGCAGGTCTTGTATTGATATCAACTGAAAATGGTGTCATAAACACATATTTATGATTTTTTTTTCAAACTCCTTTATCAAAATGGAAACAGCAGCTGCATATTCTTCACTGTGTTTAGCCAATGAACCAAAATGCATACAGTTATTTGCCATCACTTGAGCCTGCACTGCACAGCACTGCCCTCCCTGTCCCTGGATTGAACGTGGCTGGCCTATATCATGGTTTGGAAATGCAGTAGCCCTTTGATGTTGTCTTCCCTGCTGCTTCAGATTGACCTTTTCAGGTTGCAATGCATTCCTGCAGATGGATATGATGCTTTCTTAGGATGACCCAGCTAATTTCCCAGCTCATCTGAATGGAGACGATGAGCCTGGTGACGACGCAGGCTCCTCCCTGGCTCCAGCCCAAATCTTTGCAGGAATTTGTGCAGAGAACCTCAGCTCAAAGTCATCTTTGCGTCAGGACTTATGACTAAGCTTCTGCGTTGCCGTGCCTTCATGCAACCTGGTGCCTTTACAGTTAAATGAACCCTGTTCCAGCAACACTTTAATAACAGAACCAAACAGCAAAACCCATTTCCAGTAGTCCACAAGTAATTGCCTTTAAACTGCCATTTTACTAGCTTTTATTACCCGGCCTTTATTTGCCCTGGCAAAACACAGAATGTAAATCTCAGGGAACAAATTTCCATTCAGCTTGTTTCCCTTGCTCAGTGCATGAACATTTTCCACTCATTCTTGTTTTTTAAATCCTCTTCCTTCTTGACTCTTTTCAGATGGGGCGGTCCAGGTTGGTTATTAGGGACTATTTCTTCTCTGAAAAAGTGATAATGCATTGGAACAGGATGACCAAGGAGATGGGGGAGTCACCATCCCTGGAGATGTTCAAGATATGAGGAGATTTGGCATTGAGGGACATAGCTTAGTGGGCATCGTGGGGATGGGTTGATGGTTGGATCTGATTATCTTAGAGGTCTTTTCCAACCTTAATGATTCTATGATTTACTGCAGTACTGAGTAGGCACACCTAAGACTGTCTACCCTTCTACTTAACAGCACGTACTCTGAGCTTTACTCTTCCTAAAGCCATCTGGGCTCCCTTCAGGTTCAAGGCAAGAAACACCTTGCAGTCCAAGGCTCACAGGAGAGCTATGAGTTGGAGACAGGAAGGTGGGGGAATCACAAGAAAAGACAGAAAGGTCTCACTTTGACACAGAAGCCCCTATGGATGAATAAATTCAGGTGCTGAGAGGACTATTAGAGCTAATTGGGAAGTTGCTAGTGTCAAGTTCCTTCAGGATCAGGCAATATTCAAGAATCCCATCCCCTTGGGTACAGGTATATATGTATAAATCCCTAGCCAGATGGATCTGTACCTACTTCAGAGCAATCTGAAAAATGCCAGGCAATTGAAGGTATCCTGGGCTCTTGAGATTTAACCATTGAACCAAAAGGTTTATTACCCTCCAAACGTGCAATCTGTCCTAGCAAACAGAAATTCTAATTAGCTGTGCTTTTTATAGTCCATTTACTTCCCCAACAAGAGCTTCATATTGATTGTTTCAATAAATAGTTACCAGTAAATAAAGAGCATGCATGAGATATCCAGGCCTGATCATGCAGGCAGGGCTTGAGGAGCATGGACTTTACCCTATCCAGACATGACCAGCAGAGCCATGGAAGAGCATGTGGTCTGTTCTCAAATACTGCCTTTACTCCAGAATATTAAGGGTATCTAAGCTTGGGGATGGTTTTGAAGAAGTCTCATATGAACCAGGCTGGGCTAAGCTGCAGAATGGCTCATGGACCTCAGCAAAGCTATCGTGTTTTCATGGAGGAGTACCTCTGCCGTATATTGTCCATGTGTTTGGGCTGGATGAGAATCTCTTTTATCACCAGATACGAGATGTTCTCTGCACTGAAACAGTGACCAGCCCCATGCATGGATCTGAACTCATCAAGTAGAGTGTTTGTTCACAAATTGCATTTCACCACCTAGCACATCTTCCCTTGGCTGAATGGGTCTGCAACTGAGCTGCTGACACAGTGCCCAGGACTGTGGTCAACCCAAAAAAGCAACTCACACAGTGGGATGCTGCCTACTTACTGCTTCTGCTCCTATTTTCAGCTGCAACCACCACCATCCTCATTTTCTTCCCCAGAACTACTCTTTAACCACTGTGTGCCACAGATTCCCATGATGTGATTATAAAAAATCCAGCTTCTGTGTTGCCCTTGCTAGTGGTTGTCAAGTCCATGGGGAATGGTTGTTAACCCAAGCCTCATCTCTCAGTGCTGTTTATTAGGGTGGTTTCTGATCTCCAACTGTTGGAACGTGCTACTCTGGCTCCTACTATTGAGTTTCCATCCTGATGACTGTACTCTCTGGTCTCCTTGCAAAAGCTAACACAGAAATTCGCTGTGCTCCTCTTTGGCAGGGTACAGCAGGCCTCGATGGGAGGAATGGCATCAAGGGAGCCAAAGGTGACAGAGGTCTTCAGGGACAGAAGGGGAAGCCGGTGAGTAGCAGGAAAGGACATGGTTAGTTTGGAAGGCAGAAAGAGGCCCCTGATCTTTCTCAAACCTGAGCTCATTTCTCCTCCCGCACCCTGTGTTTCCCATTCCTGAAATTAGGAACAAGAATTCAGGGCAACTCTTTCCAAAAAAGAGATGAAATTTCTGCCTAAACTTTCTAGGGAGGGCTCTAATGCACATCCTGGCCTAGTTTTTAGGAGGAGACCTCTCTAGATGTCAGTAGAGAATTTATGTGCATGTCTCTAGTGGTGGAATTTAACTTCTCCCATGCAATTCACCATGAGTTTTCCTTTGTTACTTGAGAGCTGGGGTCATTTAACCTGGAGAAAAGAAGCCTCCAGGCAGAACTTCTTCCTGTCTTTCAGTATGTAACAGGGGGTTATATAAGAAAGACAGAGAAAGACTTCTTACTTGGGACTGTGGTGGCAGGACAAGGGGCAAAGGTTTTAAATAGAAAAAGAATAGATTTAGATTGGATATAAGGAAGAAGTTTTCAATAATGAGAGTGGAGAGACCCTGGAATATGTTGACCAGAAAAGCTGTGGATTCCCCATTATTGGAAGTCATGTTGGACAGGGTTTTAAGCAACCAGATCTAGTGAAAGATGTCCCTGCTCATGGCAGGAATGTTGAAGTAGATGATCTTTAAAGGTTCCTTCCAACCCAAATCATCCTGTGATTCTATGAATCTATGATCTGCAAATTTTCCAGGAGTCCCCAGTG
Organism: Bambusicola thoracicus; assembly: GCA_002909625.1. Classification (NCBI taxonomy): domain Eukaryota; kingdom Metazoa; phylum Chordata; class Aves; order Galliformes; family Phasianidae; genus Bambusicola; species Bambusicola thoracicus. The sequence goes on from PPHD01029248.1 coordinate 10,575, forward strand.
TTTAAAAGAACAATATTAATGCAAAGTGATGCTATCACCAGGGCTGCATTCTTAACCTGTCAGGATGTGTATTATATGTTTATT
>PPHD01029249.1:0-10658 GCA_002909625.1 Bambusicola thoracicus
TATTATGCCAAATTGGAATGTTCTTTTATTTCTTTTATTCTGCTGTGGTGGTTTGAAATTACTGGAGGAGCAGCACTTCTGTGAAAGCAGCATCTTCCAAATCAAATTTGACATTTGGCATTCAGACCAAAATTATACAGTGAAATTGCATGTTGCTTTAATTTTGGAATGTTTATATGTCTGTATGTACTGTTCCTGATAATGATTTTTGACTCTGAGACAGGCAAGGAACTGAGTTTCCCTAAGTAAAGTAATGTGAGGTCACAAAAAGTCACGGGAGATTGATGACAGTGCTATGCTTCAGCAAGTTGTCATCATTTCAGGGGATGGTGTGAAGGTTTGTGACCAGATATTTCTGTAAGCGGATTCTGTAAGGAGCAATCTTATCCCCTCCTATCCATTAACCCTCAACTTTTCCAAATTCTGTGTTGTTCAGCCATTCAGATTGGAAGCCAGTTTTATGGTTTCTTTGCCAGGGAAGTTGTTAACAAGTCGCTGTTCTTCCCCTTGTGAGCATTTGGGCTTTCCTTACAAGCTCTGCTGAGCAGTCAGTGGGCAGCTGTGTGATGAGGAACTGGCTGGTGCTGCTGACGGTGGTGAGCAGGGCACTGCCGGGGCCGCTGTGTTGGCAATGCAGTGTTCCCCAGGAATGAGAGAGAGCAGCCAGCTGTGCTCCTGGGGCTGCACCCCAGAAAGCTGCACTCATCTGGTGGGATGAAGGATGAGCTGATGCCTCTGCTGATGCATTCTTGCTGCAGAGCTGGTCTCTGCCATCTGTTTGATGTTAAATGGGCAGGATGCTGACAAAGGAAGGGAATAGATGACAAGTGCTTGGAGGCAGGTTGGTCCTGCAGGCAGCCAGAGGGACTGTTGTGGTCTTCCAGGAGCACTGTCTGCATGAGTTGCTCCTTACAGTGTTCAGGTTAGTGGTGCGTAGGATTGTGAGCAAAAAAGGCATGCACTGCAACCTCAGATAAAGATTTCCTGTCAGTTACCACTAAATGCACATGATCAGAGCTGTGAGATAGCAGCTAGTGTGGAGTTAAACCTGTGCTGGTGTAGCAGTACAATTGTGTTGAATTTGCTTTTGCTTTTACTTGTTCAGGTCCTCTGACAGCTGAATGCTACAAGTGTGGTTACAGTTGGCCTTATAGCAGAAGCTGAGAACAACTGTCAGACATGCAGAACAAGAACGGGAAGAGCACAATATGTTACAGTGGGTGGGAGAAAGTATTCCATGAAGGACAGCTTTGAAGCTCCATGGAGCTCTTATCTTTAATGCATCTGGAACTCTAAAATTTTACGTTATCCTTCAGTCCTATGTACATACAAAGCCATTTGGCAAAATGTTACAGTGTATGATTAAATGGTTTGATAATGTTGGTATGTGAACAGTGGTGTTCATATCTTTGACCGAACATTATGAGATACAGTTTCAAACCAAAATAATTACAAAGCACATCCCTGAGTAAAGACACAATTATGCTTGTATCAAGGTACTTAACGATGATATATTTTACTCCTCTGAATTACTGATCTGTTTATTAGCAACCTATTTCTGTTACAATTTGGGCACTTTAGGAAGAATGCTTGTCTATGGCTTGCCAAGTGAGTCCTTTCGGTGTTTATAATCTTTTGGTAACTTGCCAGTTAAATCTCAGTGCCAAGGTTAGTTCCTTATGTGATTGGGAAGTGAAATGTGAAGATGCACCGAGGACTTCCCTGGCTGTCTCCCCTCAGCATGCCAACAGGAACGTGGCAATCACCTTGTGCTTTCAAGATGAATTTTTAAGAGACGTATTGAGTTAAAGCTCTTCCAGGAGTCACTGGGCTTCCTCTTAAACAGTTGACATTTTCTCTTCCCATATACACCCGTCAAGCTTAAATAATCAAGCACCTTTTTGAAAGCAGCCACCCAATTACTGATCATGTGTCCTACTAGGAAAGCCTTCTTATCTGATGATATTTACTCCTTGTCACTTCTCTGTGTGTGTATTACTGTCACTATTTTGTTGCCCTCTGGGTAATTACAGTGAAATACAGTACTGACCTTGCTTCAGCAGACCACATTCATCATCATACCTTTGAGTCAGCTTTGCAGAAGTCTGTGAGTGCCTCTGCAAGTTTGCAGTGGCAAGCATCAAGTTAAATCTCATTACTGTTTGAACTTCCAGATTCTCTTTACATGGTGTGGAAAGAAGGAAGAGATCTTTAAAGCTGATCTCATGTTGGGTAATTTTCAGGTTGCTATATTGTTTCAGTGAGAAGGAACTCCTGGGGAATGTTCTGAATCTTCCTGCAAGCACAATATGAGGGACTTGGGCACCTAAGTTCAGTTTTTATTTTAAACTGTTGAAAGCAGGTGCTTTGATTAAAATTAAGTACAAAGAAGTTTTTAGTTCTGTGTGCATGCCTACATATGCCTGTGTGGGACTGACTTTCCACCAGCCAACAGAAAGTAACTTATCTGTCACATGGACTTAAAAATCATTGTTAAAAAATTGTTTTTTACTTCTTTCTTTGGGGAAAAAATAAACCCAACCCCTTCATATAACACAGGCATTGATTTGTTTACTTTCCCCGTACCCCTCTTCAAAGTGATAGAGCTGAGATTCCTCTCTGTCAGAGATGCTTTCACACTTTGCTAAACAGGGTGCCCTAAAAATAAACATTCAGAATTCTTCAGCCGTTTGCTGTTGGCTGCATTTCTTCTAGAGGAGCCCAAGGCTGAAGCCCTGTTTTGCAAGGGCCCAGGGAAAAGAACAGCTAGAAATGGAAGGAGACATAGTGCATATTTCTGGGAGTATGAAACAAAAGAGTAAGTGAAAGTGAAGCTGCAGCTGGACGCCAAGTTTATTGCTGTTGCTGGGGAATACCATGCGCCTTTTTCAGGACTGCTGTGAACCTGGCCAGACAAAACGGGTAGAAGGGCAGAAGGTGAGGAATGTCTGTATCCTATTATGAATTGGAGGAAATGACTGTCTGTGCTCTGTGTGCTGGTGGGCTCAGAATATGCTGTCATCAGTTTGGTTAGCATGGTACGTTACTGAACAAAAAGCGGTGAATTTGTCAGCTTTTGTGTTTCAAATAACTACCAGGGAAAATAAGTTGTTCTTTAAAAATATACTTTGGGTTTTCTATTGACTTTCTTAAACTAACTGGAAAATTTGTGTTTTTTTTTTTCTTTTTTCTTTTTCCAGGAACATTTTTTTCTCTCAGAAGATTGCTGCTAAAAAGCTCCAAACAGGAGAAGTAAATTCAATTGGCTCATCAGGCCACTGGCTCGGTGTACAAGCGCTTTCATGAGGTAACCTTGGGCCAGAGTCAGCTGTTCTTTCTCCTTGGTAAATCTGCAGCCAAGCAATGGGCCAGAAAATCTCAGGGAGTATAAAGTCTGTGGATGTGAGGGAGCCCCCTTTTAGGCCAGTGAAACGAGAGCTGAGAGGCCCCGACTTCTGTAAGCCTGCGCGGCTGGACATGTTGTTGGATATGCCCCCTGCCAAGCTGGAGATCCAGTACAAACATGCTTGGAACAATGAAGATCGCTCTTTAAATATATTTGTAAAGGAAGATGATAAACTGACTTTTCACAGGCACCCTGTTGCCCAAAGCACAGATTGCATCCGAGGCAAAGTCGGCTACACAAGAGGCCTCCATGTCTGGCAAATCCACTGGCCCACGAGGCAGCGGGGGACTCACGCGGTGGTGGGCGTCTCCACAGCCGAAGCGCCTCTGCACTCGGTGGGGTACACGTCACTGGTGGGCAGCAACAGCGAGTCGTGGGGCTGGGATCTGGGACGCAACAAACTTTATCACAACTGTAAAAACCAGCCTGGGGTCACATATCCTGTCTTTTTGGAACCGGATGAGTCTTTTGTACTCCCAGACTCCTTACTGGTGGTTTTGGATATGGACGAAGGAACGCTCAGCTTTATGGTAGATGGACAGTATCTTGGAGTGGCCTTCAGAGGACTGAAAGGGAAAAAACTTTACCCAATAGTCAGTGCAGTTTGGGGGCACTGTGAAATTACAATGAGATACATCAATGGACTTGACCGTAAGTCTTACCATATTTCTCCATTACACTCTCTTTTAGCTCTTCTCTCGTTGAATGCGTTTTATCTTTTTATCTTCTTAGTGTGAGCCATGTGTACTAGGGGATGGCTATCTGCTGTGAGTAAACTGCATCCACAGTTATTACAGCTAGTATCTATGAGGATGGTATGGATTGCATCAAAATATTTTCTTTTGCAAGAATTTTCTGTTTCAACAAGCAGAGTGGTAACAAATCTGTCTCCAATGGAGCAGACTGAGGGAAAAGAAAAGTCTTGAGAAATTTCTGGATATATTGAACAGTAAAGCTCTTGTTTACTTGAGGATGTGGTTTAAACCTGTAGTTTTCAAGTAGAATGTGTGAATCTTATAAAAGTTTACAGTGGCAGTGGGAACTCTTGCATGCTCTGTAGAAAGATACGTGAATTCGGACTGATAGGCTTTTTGTCTTTCTTGGACCCTCAGGAGCAATGGTTGATTCCTGAGAATCTGGAAGCTCTGGTCAAAAACTGCATTCAGCGTTTTTTTCTGAAAAAGAGTCCTTCTCTTCATTTCAGAAGGCTCTCTCAGAGTATTTTCTTCTCCAGAAATGGGGTTTCTTGGATTAAGCTTTATCTGTTTTTGATCTAGAGGGATAATAGAAAATTAAATAGTTCTGTAATCAGAAGCAGCATGTTGCTGTTGTGTCCCTAAAGTAGCACACCAGCGTACGTATTGCAGACTGAGTTTTGTCCAGCTCTTCTCACTGCTGGGAAGGAGCAAGCTCTACCAGATCCAGCTGCAGCACAGCATACAGTAGGTTATGCCCAGTTATCTGCAGTCAGCTTCTCTGCTGCTGGGAATTATGCAGCAAAGGCTGAACAAGGTAGTAAGTGGAACTTCGTTCTTGTTCATATTTTATTATCTGACCCACAGTATGAGGTGTGAGTACAAATACATAGATTTAGCAAAAAAAGTTTGCTTAGCTAAAATTCCTAAATTTTTGGATTTTAATGGAACTTAGGCTCATACTCTTGCTATGAGATTATTCTCTTTCTACATACAACACCTGCGCCTTTCAGTTTGTGATTTATAAAGCAATTTACTCTTCTTTTCAATTAGGATAGAGTGGTCTTTTTTTTCCATCAAATTAATTCTCTGCTCGTTAGCATTGCATTTGACATACAAAGTAGAAACATAATGAAAGAATGTGACCCTTCTTAAGATTACCATTTTATAAGCATCTGTATGGGGCACTGGGAGGTGAAGAATCTTTATCCTGCCCTGCTGCAGGTTCTTATAGTCAAATGCTAAAGACCTTCTTGAGTGCTTTCATGCAAGGGACTATGGAGGATCCTAAGTACTTTGCAGTTACTCGGACATTGTGGTGACAGCCCGCTACAGACTTTTGTTAGAGGCTGGTGGGGGTGGGATGCTTTTGCAGACTGGAGATTTGTGTGTGAAAGCAGTTTGTGTAATGCTGGGAATATTTGCCAAGGTAAGCAAAGTGCAGCTTGGCTTGGTCCACTACGTCTGCAGAAGGAGCCATCCCACATTCCTTTTGTGCCCTTTGCAAGGCTGCTCAAGGGAGCTCTAGAAAGATGAAAACAAAGGAGGAGGATGTGAATGGGTTTGGTAGAAATTATAAAATAAAAGGGGATAAGTGGGGAAGCATAGCTGTGGTCTGTGAGACAGCAGAGAGAAAAATTCCCATCCGGTCTCTCGTGGGTTGTTTCGGTTGGAAAGATGGGATAGCTTCCTTAGATGATCCCAGAGGAAGACAGAATAGTCGTGAAGCCATGGCTAAGAGTAAACTTGTAAACTAAGCTTTTATGTCAGCATGAATGCTGACCTGATCATGTGGAGAGGAAGTTTAAAGCTGCTTTGCCATGAGGCACTTTGACATCCTGGAATCACGTCATTTGTTATCACATGTTCACTGCTCCCTTACTGTCCTGCACAATAACAGCATTCAGGAAACCAGAGTAGCTTGTCTAGCTGGTGCTCTAAAGCAGATATCTTCACTGTTAAAAGCTTTTCTATCCAGCCATACGTGTGTGTATGTTGTTCTTTGTTGTTTGATTGCTTTTTTAACGTTAGGAATTTTTTTTTCGCTGGAGGTATCTCATGGTAGATCTGGAAGCAGTAACTTGGCTGCTTGTGAAATAGTGCTGTCCGACAGTGGCTTGTAACTTGCCAGTAACTGATTGATTGTTACTGCTCAGTGCACATCGCAGCTTAGGTGTCTGTTTACGTGATGTCTTACAGAGCAAGTGGAGTCCTTGGCAGCAGGGATTTTCAGCAGTTCAGGTATTACAGACTAAGACTGCAGTTTGAAGGTGAAGAGTGTACTTTAGACTACTGAAGTTCAGAATACCAAATTCTGGCTTGTACCTGTTATATAATTTTAAAAATCTATTTCCAGTATATTCTGATGGCTGACTGTGGTAAGTAGATGAGACACCTGAGATGCTTCTCAGAACAACAGATCTTTGATTATCATGTGATTTCTAGAGCTGGTAAGGAATTCTACTCTTCCTCCCAAACTATTTCCAAGTATTGGATATAATAGAGAAGTTGTTTGGTAGGTGAGCAAGATTACTTTTTTTTTTTTACACATGGAATGAGTAAAGGTGTTTCCAAACCTTTTAAAGAGTTTCATTCTTTAATTTGAACTTTATCCCACTTCTCAGAGGAATTTCAGAGGCAGCCTCTTCTTTTTTTTTGTCTGGCAAGATACAGCACTTTCTGATGATACGATTCACAAGTGGAAAAATATGTATTTATCTATATATAATCACTTCCGTGGTGACTTAAATAGGCATCAGACCTTATTTTAGCTTATTTTGACTGTCTATACTGCTCCTGTGTGGTAAGAGCTGCTATTTTCATAAGGAGCCTGTGTAACTAAAGAGCTGGATGTCGGGGTTTCTTTAAACAGGAGTGGACAAGCAGAAGCCTTTTATAGTCTGAATGTCTGCAGTGTACCTATTTCTGTACCGAAACGTATTTCCTAAGGAGACTTGCTAGGCTGGGAGGAATAGTCTGAGCCTGAAGCAAGTTTTGGAAATGATCAGTGTTGCAGTGTGCCTTTCTTCATGTGGTTCTGAGGCGTGGAAGGAAGATGAGATGCACCTGGGGCAGCACCCACTGTGATGCCCAGAGAGGGGACGAGGAACAGAAATCTGAGAGTAGGTAAAGGCATAGTGGGCAATGACCTGAGCTGCTGAATGGAGGGGGCTGTAAGGTACTAAAGGTTGAGGAAAGCAGGGGGATAAAAGAGAGACGGAATTGAAGCAGTAAGTGGTATGTGTGCTTGGGAACTGTCTCTATCATGGTGCCAACTGTTAAGAATAAAGTCCCACTTTTTTTCTTTTAATCTTCAAAGATGAAGCTGAAACCAAGAGCTGCATTTAATATGAAATGATAATTTGTAAAAATCCACCTGACACTTTGAATTACTCATGAGTTTGAGCAATATGTGTATGATTTAAAGAAGTAACTTTGAATGTTCTGTTGTAAAGGTTTCCAGAAGCTTCAGAAGCTCCTCTGAGCATCACATATTGATGGGCAGTGACTTCCACAAGACAACCTTCTGCTCACATTTGAGAGACCAAGAGCTGCAGGTGTTGGTCAGAGTTTAGGAGGTCGGGGAGGTGGACAGGATGGAAGGTGCTCCTCATAAGCACGCTCAGTTCTTCCCTGGACAAACTTCTTTGATCAAATGCTATCAGTATTTGCCATGTTGTTGTTTTCTCAGTGTCCGAGTTGTACAGAATTTTACACCAGATTTCTGACTCACTGTCTATTGCAGTAATTAAAAAAAAAAAAAAGCTCAGATGCACAGTAAGGGCAGTATGTGTTGTTTTTCACATGCTTCTTTGTTTGTTTGCTTTTCATCAGAGTACTTTGGTGTTTCAAAAAAGGCTGGGCTATTTATGTCTGCTGTCTGATGAGGAATCCTGGAGATTATTTATAGACTAGAACAGAGAAATAGCAAAATGCTGCAGATCTTCACTGATACATCAGTATTTGTGTACAGAGTGGTTGGAGGACTCGTAACAGTGCTGTAGTGGGAAACTTACTCCCTGAGTAAGTGAACTGAACACAGTGATTTATTTGGATCCTGAAAACTCCCAGCCAGAACAGCCAGCGTTTGGTATTCCAGCAGAATGTTTTACAGAAGAACATCCAGAATACAGACCGTCCACATCAGTGATAATAATATGTGATCCACACATACACATAGGGAATTTATTAATACAACTCACAGGTACAAAATTTAAAATTTAGTATCTTTCTAGGCTGAGAGAATGCAGAGAGCCTGCAGAAAGGATTTCCAGCTGTTGTGCAATGCAACAGAAGTGTTTGAATGGAAGCTCTGCATTCCCTGTAGCTGTAGACTGGCAGGACCTCAACCTGGGAGCTGCTCTTTGTGCCTTTGTCAGCACAACTGCGAAGAAGCAGCTGGGGATGTGCATCAGTACTGTCCTTCTGACATGTCTGAGAATACCTTCTGATGTCACTTGCAAATTTCTTCATCCTACAGAGCATGCTTGCAATGGAAGTGCAGAACAGGCTGTCCCAGCTGCTGCTTCAGGGAGAAGTCTGCTTGAGATAAGTGGTGGGATGCACCCCCTCAGTACAGACCCCATCTCAGTGTGATCCAGGCAGTTTTAAAGAAAGCTTCAGTGTGCCATGCTTATGCCTAAACTTTTCATTGTTGTGTGTTTGCATTAAGGAAGGATTCATCGATGTACAAATCAGCTGTAAAAGTCTTGAAATTGCATGTAGAATGAAAGAGCCCTGATTTTTTAATTATAACATGTTGATTGGACTATAGGAATTGAAAATCGTAAGCTTGCACCCCACTGCCAATGTTTCTGATTATAAATCCTTAAGCTATTTCTTTAAGAGTGAATGGATTTGACAAGATGTGGGGCTCATGCTGCCAGGCAGCTGTTCGGTAGCAGTGTCTGATGTCCAGCGGAGTCGTGATTTAATCATAGAATTATTTTGCCTGTGGAAGTTGCAAGAAGGCTAACGCATGCAGTGAGGGAACATCAGGCTGGGCACTGGAGAAAGGTTTTTCTTGTAAGAGTGGTCAAACACTGAACAGTCTTCCTAGAGGGGTCAATGCCCCACATCTGCCCAGCATTCATTTGGGCAATGCCCTCAATATCATGCTGTAAGTTCTGGGTAGCCTTGAACTGGCCAGGCAGTTGGACTTGATCGCATCTGCAGATCCCTTTTAATAGAACTATTCTATCTTCTAAATTTACCTACAGTGAACAAACATAGTTTAAAGCAATCATCTAAACAGAAATTCTGGGTCCTGTTTCAAAACATGCTGACAGCCTGTCCTCTGCAACTGCAGAGAGCTGCAGCAGACGCAAAATTGAGGCTGTTTGGAGGACATTGGCTCAGTTTCAACTGCGTATCAGTTACTGTATTGAGGCAGGTCAGGAACAATAATTCAAGGTTTTGGATGCTCATCCGCTGGGCTGCCTGGGGAAGAAGTGATCCTTGTCCCTTTGGCTGCTGCCTTCCTGCAGGTTGGCTGCTTACAGCTTCCATGTCTCTCTGGGGAAGAGCACATAGGGTTTGTGGGCGTCTGCGTTGTCTCAGGAGCTGCAAGGGAGGAGGAGCTCAGGGTAAAGTTCCAGAGGCTTTAGGGCGTGGGGTCTGTTCAAACCTTACCCTCCCAGCCTCACAGAAGACCACAACTTAACCCCTGAATACTTTCCATGCTTGGGGTTGCAGTTGCTTTCTGGACTGTATGTCTCAGCTGAAATAACAATTTGGGAGCTTTGGGAGTTAAGCATGACTGCTTTCCTCTTTCCTATTATTTTAACTCACATTGGTCTGCCTGTAAAATGTTTATAATTAACGTTTGTCATATGGACTCTTCCCCACAGGCCCTTTTTTGCTATGAAGAAATCTAAGTCAGACCTGCAGAATTACTAACTATCTGGAGAAATATATAGTTTCTCATCAAACACACTGGATTTTCCCTCAAGTGATTTTCAATTACAGTTTTTAAATGAATATGTTCTTTGTTTAGATAAACCTGTTTGTTTTATGTGGTGTTTAAATAATGTATTACTCCGGAGGTTGCAGTGAAATAATGCACTCTGAAGATGCAGTGTTGTTAGATCTTAGGAGGAATTTTCCCTGCAGATACACAATCAGAGGATGAAGTGGTAGTAACTGAGCTGCTAATGCTGTGAGGAAACAATCTTTAGCTTTCAACAGAAAAAAATGCATTTTCAGTTCCTGTTTTAGGAACAGGTAGCTCATTGTTGGGGCTTTTTGTTTTCACTGGAATACCCACCTCTTCCCCAAGTTTAAGCAGATTTCTTGTCTTCTAATCCTAATTTGTTGACATTTTCTAATTTATTTGGATTTGCAGCCTTTTCTCAGAAGCATTATGCCACTGCCTTGTCACTTGAATATGCCACACAGTAAATTGGCTTTTTGCCCCAGTCACCTCCTGCCCCTTCCATCTCCCTCTGAGATGCTCTTCCAATGTTCTTCAGTCCTCCAGCTTCTTTTTTCCCTTCCCCAGATAAGTTTGTCTCTTCTTTTGTTATTGCATGCTGTATGGGAACTGTTGAATCATGGCC
>PPHD01029250.1:0-10658 GCA_002909625.1 Bambusicola thoracicus
ACCTAAAAAATGAGACCACAAACGCTCTGAGCAAGGTGGGTGAAGCAGGAGATGACTCCTGTTTGGAACTGAAACAGGTAAAACAGACACAGCAAGTGCAGTAGTTCTGCATCTAACCAATGCCTGCATTTGTTCTAAGAAAGAAAAACAAAGAGCAAAAAGAACTTTTCTGTAAGTTCCCTGTGCAAGCTCTTTTGGGATGGTTTGATGGCAGCCATCCTTGCGCTGGGACCTCACCATTGGTTCACCTGACTGTGGCTCTGACACTTTTCAGCTGAGGTCTCCAGCAGATCATTTTGCAGGGTGGCTAGAGTTCCCCAAATTTGGATTCTGTTGCATTTGACATCTTCCTTGACAATAGATGGATGCCCAAAGAGCACTTCATAGCCACTCAATTATTTATACTTGTCTTATCTTGTTAATTACCCGCAGCAGCACCGCACCAGCTGTTTGGGCATGGCCGTTGGCGCAGCGTGGAGATGCAGCGATGTGAGGCGGCTGGCTGCCATTTGGGTTGGGCTGGCCTTGTGGTGTGGGGCTTGGCTGGATTGCACACCTGTCTGAAGACACGTTGATGATGCGGTGGTGTCTGGCATGGCCATCGTTCTCATCCAAGACAAAAATAGCATTCCCCTATAGATCATGCACCGAAGAGCACGTAAATCCAGTTCTAGTTCCAAAATACGACAATGTAAAAATGAGATGTTGATATGATTGGCTATAAGAAATTTTTCATAATGATAATCATAACCTTGGTTTGATTATGCACCCAGCCCTCCTCTGAGTTCGGTGATTCTGCGCTTTAGCTGCACAGAACAAGAGGATGCCTCCTAGCGTAGCGCCAAGTGCCGAGGAAATCCTGACCAAACACATCTCAATTTCAGAGAGTGCTTTAGAGGATTAGGGCAGCAGCTTCCTTTCTGCGTGAGCAATTACGGGCTGCTGCGGGTGGGGTGGCTGAGAAGTGCGCTGTGCTGCCCAGATACGGACCCCTGTGATCTCTGGGTGGCTTTGGGCTCTCTCGGGATTTGTTCCCAGCTTCAGAGGCAACGCTTCAATTAAAGCAGAGAGCCGATGGACCGACTTGGTTTAGATTATGTAAATACCCGTGGAATAGAAAAAGCAAAGCTTTAGCACTTACGTGTTCCCGTTCTTATTAATTACTTGAAAATTATACAGAGAAACATTGAATTGTTTGTCTGATCTACAATAAAACCTTTCTTCAAGCCCCTAAATTAAAAGGCAATCTTGTGCTGCTGGAGAAAATATGGGCTATGTTTGTGAAACGCAACCTTAAGAAAAATCCAGATGGAAAGAAGGGGAATATTTTCCTAAACTTCACGCCTTTTTATCACCACTGGACTGCCTCTGCTCCTTCGTGGTGGTTCCAGGAGTGTTTTGTCTTCCTCTGCCCTCAGAATGGAGATAAACACATCCTCTCCGCAGGTTCCGGTCGCTCACTTAACTGCAGTTTAGCCTGTGGAAACCCTCCTATTTACTTACAGAGTCGATCTATACCAAAACATAGTCACTGGCATTCCTCGCTGTTTGCTCAGCTCACCTCTGGGGAAGATTTAGTTTTGATAAAGGCTCTGGAAATGTTTTTCCTCTAACAGGAGGCACAACTCACATGCAGCAGGAGCCTGGCGCCTGTCGGTGTGAGGGTTCCCCAAGCAGTCTCAGCCCCTGGCACCTGGCTGTGGCCTTTTTGGGGAGATGGCTCAGCCCCCCTGGCCCTGCAGTCAAGCTTGCAGCTCCCACCTTGCCTTTAGTAGCATTAAGTGGGAGACAAAAGCAGCTTTAGTTTCCAAAAAGTTAGATTTTTTTCATAGATTTTTGAACCTTTCTTGCGTCCTTCAGCTAATAAAGTATGACAATATGGAACACTTCAAAAGGGCCCAAAACTCTGAAATAGACAGCTACAGTATGTAGCAAATGCACTTTAACAAGTATTCTCATAAGAGGGTTTCGCCTTACATGTAATGCTGGTATAAACGATTGAAGGACAAGTTTACTCTTTTAACAAGTCTGAGTGATAATTTTGCCCTTTAGGAGTGTGAATTTTATTTTTCACAGCTTTTTTTTTTTCTTTTCTTGGTGAGGTATTTCTTTTACAGTAATTGCAATTACCTCGTAGTGCTGTTTGTGTAGGGATTCCTCCACAGCTCCTTTGGCTCAGGTTCTCTGGCAGAGCGATCCGCCGTGCCCAGTGTTAGGTGACAGTGTATGTTACAGAGATTGACCAGCAAGTGATCTGCTTAATGAGACAGCTGATTTCTAGGGGCAAATCAAACACACCTACAGCGAACTGGAAACTAAGCAGTTCATGGAAACGTGGAAGAACGTGCGTGGAATGTATGGTAGATATGTTTCTGCTTAGCAGTGTCTGAGGCAGCAAAAGTCCTACTCTCATGGTGACAAGATCTCCCTCTCACCCTCAGTGGGACAGGGCTGTTTACCTGAGGGTGTGTGGATGGGCAGAGCCTATCTAGGGAAAACTCATGGAGGAGTCTGTAGAAGAACCCAGATTTCCCTTAAGGTGAACTACAGAACCAACTGCTGGGCTCCTATCAGTGTCGCTGTCACTTCTGGGGCACCTTTCATGCTGTTTCCTTAAGCCTTGAGTAGAATGCATGTTTTGGAGCGCTGAAAGGTTTGCTGAGAGCTTGAGGTGCACATCTACCTAGCAAAACTCATGTGGAGTAGAGGAGTTACCTTCTGTGTGAATGAGCACACGTTCGTGGTGACAGTCTGTCCAAATCCATTATGTGCAATGAGCATCAGGAGCCTGAAAGAAGGAGTTGTAGCTGCTATAAAATGCTTTGTTCAGGCTTGAAACAGGCTGCATATCAAATGTAGTACCATGAGGTGATGGCTGATGGCTGCAACTCATGGAAGGTTAGATGTGATGGTGTTGTAGTTCAGCAGGTCCCAACCCTGTTCCCCTGTCCGCAGCACAGACCAAAGCAGGGTGCAGCGAAGTGTCCCCTGGACTTGTGGGCTTGGAAGTGGCAGAAAAAACATCACAGGCACCTCCTTTCCCTGTGGGCTGAGGAGGAAGCTTGGTGCCACACCAGAGAAGTACTTATGGGTAGTGTTGCAGGAAAGGAGTTCCTGGTTACCATGGTTGTTAAATAATGCTGAGGTATAAAATACGCTGTGTTTCTTTTTTCCTTTACAGAAAGCAGAAGCCACTGGTGAAAAGCGACCCCGAGGGCGGCCCAGAAAATGGGTAAATATTCCACTTCCAATCATTTGATTTATTTTCATTTGATTTATTTCCTGTGTTATAAAACATGTTACAAGTCCATTCTGTAAGGAAACAATTATTTCTGCTTCGTTTGTGAAAAAGAGCATCCATCTTCTGTGTCTGTTTGTTCTGGTGGGTTGACTAAAGGGTTAAGAGAGCTGAAAAGTTAACCACAGCTTCCTACCTTTAGACTCTGGTCGTTTGCTCAAGACACTTTACTATTCAATGTTTGCTGGGAGTGAATATTTATGTCTCTTATCAGCGTGGAAAGAGGCACAATTCTTCCTTCAAAAAAGAGTAGCAAAGAGATAACTTGCTCAGTAATTGAGTAACAAAGGTTAAAGGGGCACTATCAGACATCCGAAGGTGATTGAGAGACGCGATAACATTCAGATGTAGTTTGTACAAGGCAACATATACTGTGCAACATTCCCTGGAATTACAGTACATTGTCCTTGATTTCAGTGAGAAAGAGCATAAATGAACAGCAGGATACTTGCTTTTAGAAGTAGGTTGTTCTGGTCTTCATGTAACTGTAGTCAGGATAGTGTGTTTTGTTAGAAACTCGCTCTTTTCCTGGCCATGTACTCTCTAAATGTGGCCATCAGACAAATGTGTTTTGATTCTTTGACCATGGAAAGATCTGAGTTTCATGTACCTGACTCCTTATTTCTCACTGATGTCTGTATGTGCCAACTGTCCATCTTGCATGCTTCTCTAGTTGTCTTTCCCTTTTTCTGGTCAACCTTCTTCTCTAGACTTCTTTTTCAAAACCTTGCCCAGCTCAGTTTTGCCGTCCTGCCAGTTTTCCCCTTTGGTTCAGTTCTTTTGCAAGGCTGTTAACACTGCTGTCAACGTGCGTGCTTCTGAAGGCTCAGAGAGCATCAGAAGGTCCTTATAACTAAACACAGGAAGGGGCTTTAGCAGTCACATTAAGACCTAGTTTTGTAGCTTTGTCCAGTGATGAAGTACCCTAGGACATTTCAGTAATTCTGTAGAGAAAACACTCATACATACGGCGTGTGTTGCTTATGCCTGGAGTTTTTTGGATGAGGCAGATTTCAGGTACAAGCATCTCCTTGGCACTAGGAAACAGGGTGACCTTCCCAAACCTACCTGTGCTGGTGATATTCCCAAAGGCAGCCTACAGGAGGCACAGTAGAAGATAGATTAGTAACTGCCTGCTTCCTCCCATTTGGTTCCGTGCTCGCACATGTGGATGCTAAGTGTTGCTGGCTTGATCCTCACCTTGGGTGCAGTCCCAGGGGAAGCAGCAGAAATAGCTGTTTTATGCGAGTAATTTATAACAGGCAAGCCATCTCCACTGATTGAGGAATGCATGGTGGTTGAACAGGGGTGGCTGAATAGCTTTATGAAAAGGGAAAATGTAGTGGTATGAAATGTTCAGACATTTTCTCTAAGTGCTCGTAGTCAGAAATGAAGTGAGTTTTCAGTGGAAGGAGCTGAACAATTGTGGCCTTTTTAGGCTAGAATGTTTCCCTTTTACTTCTGTATCTTCATGGGGAAGACAGTAGGCGGTATCAGTGGAACATTAGATTCAATATGGGCTGAATTGGATTGAAGAATCTGGTTTACAGAAAAGGGAATTGTTGGCTATTTAGTATGCATATGCATTGCTTTATTATGGGACCCATGCTTACTACAATTTCATTTCTTTTGTTTTTGAAAGTACGGCATATTTTAAGACTTAGTATGACTCTCCTGTTCTGTCTGTAGGAAGCACACTTTGTTTACTTGCATCTTCCAATGGTGTGATTTCTTGTGATTTTCAGAGAGAACACTCATATCTCTAGCTTGCATTGAGGGAATTCTGTAGGCTGTGAGAACCAAGCATGCCTTTCTCCTCTTTCTTCTCTCTTTCCAGTTTAAATTAGTTTCACAAGTTCCTCCTCTGTGTATGATGACATAGTTCCTCCTCTGCGTGTGGTGACATGGAGGACAATACCATATTTTGCTCCAGAAATAAATGCGGTTAAATTATTACAAGCCATTATAGTGCCTACTGTAAGTAAAATGTGTAAGTGAAATCAAAGAGGGAGTCTGCCTAAAAGTAGCTGGCACGGTATCATTCTTTGCATTTTCATGTATTCAGGAGATGCAGCTTTCTATCACCCAAACTTCACTGAAGTCCTTAGTGGTTGTTTTCTTGCTTAATCCCATTTTATTTACATATCAAGCCTTGATGATAACAGTTCTGTACCAATTAAAGTAAGGAGTCTGGAGATTTTCTTTTCCTTGGAGAGGACGGACTTCTGCCTTACAGGTATTTTCCTAAGATGGTGACCCTTTTTTTTTGCAAGTCTGGAGGTTCAGTGTCATATGTTGTTCATCAAATTGTAAAGTATTATTTCTGCTGTTTCCTTCAGTATGCACACGGAGACATATGAGCTAACAGACCACTGCAGAATTCCGGTAGCTGGTCTTTCTGCCGGTTCAAATTAAATATTTAATGTTTGTGACTGGCAACATATTTATTTATTTATATAGCATTTTTTGGGAAAGAGATAAATCTTCTTGTCTAATAAAAAACTTGGAAGAGAGGGTCCTAGCGAGGAGGGCAGGGAACCCAGGTTATCATAAGTATGTGATACATCCAGTGATCTTTTCAGAGCAGTAATGTGGGCTTGGCAAAGCTGTCAAGGAAGGAGGACCTTTATAAGTAGAACAGACAGTAAAAAGTGACAAACTTTTCTGAAAATAAAACACTCAGATACATAGAAAAGCTTTCCAAATGTGGAAGGCTATTTGAATAAAAATCCTGACAGATCACACAGATGGGAAATGAAAATATGTGGAATCAGAAACACAGTGTCTGCTGCTGGAGAACTCATCTTCACTGTAAGTCGCTGCACATGTGTGAAATGCATTGAAAGCTGTGAGACCTATTAATTGGGAGAGAGGTAAAACTCTTCATGACCTTGGTACTCTGTAATTTTAGAGGTTTTAGTGCAGGAACATGTTGTAAGCTCTTTGGCTGCATCTGCGTTAGCATCTTAGGTCAAATTGGGAGTGTGCTTTGGAATCGGATCTCCTAATTGTCCCTAGTTATTGTTTGCATTGCAGAGCAGCCTCTGAGCTCATGGGATGGATTCATTTTGAATGAAACAAAATTGGAAGACATGCTCCAGTGGTGCATCTAATGCAGCCTAGGAGGCATTCAACTCATAGGCTAGGGCAAAGCAAAAGAAAAACACAACTTTTTGAAAGGTACATTGCGTGGAGTTTGGTCCTCAGCGTCAGTCTATTTTCTTCAGCTTGCTTGCTAGTGGGGATGTAGTCTGTGCTGCTTGGAAAAGGCAAGTGAAGCAATGTGGCTTTTATTAGCAGAATTATATGCCACAGGTATAAAGTCCAATTCACAGACATGCCTAGAAATCATCAAAATGTTTGCCTTGATTTCATCAGCCATTCTCCCCTGGGGCTTGATGCTGCTTCTGTGGAAACAGCAAACAGTTTTTTTGCCTGTATAAAGAGCTTGAAATCAAAGGTGCCATTTTATTTTATTTTATTTTAGTTTAGTTTAGTTTAGTTTAGTTTAGTTTAGTTTAGTTTAGTTTGGTTTGGTTTGGTTTTGTATACCTAGAAGTTGACTGGAAGTACTGGGATAAGAGTAGAGCAGTAGACTGAATGGTGAATTACACTGTTATTTGCTATGAAACCCCTGGTGCTCTCTGGTATTGGTTTAATGGAGAAACCTGAAAGCCATTTCTGAAGCTGATGTTTTAAGGGATGTTCAGTTTTTGTTTCCACTGTTTTTGTTGTCTTTAGATAGGTTTTTGACATTGTATGATTTCATCTCCACTTTGTTTACCCTGGACCACAAGTTGACTGTGGTGTGGCAGAATGCTTAAAAAAACAAGCAATAGCCCAGAGCTTTTGGTGCGACTTTGGTGGGAAGAAGAGGTGGCTGTCATCATATCATGAAATTGTTTTAAAGAATGGGCAGATGTGGTTCTGGAAGCGGCATGATCATAATGGGAGGACAGAGCTCAGATGATTTCCATAGACAGCGTGCCCACCCGGTCACCGATGCCCAATAAGAGCTGTGACTTGTTCTGAAAGTCTCTCTGTCTTTCAAGAATCTTGTTTTCTGCTTGATGCTCTAGATAGCATTTTTCTGATTGCTAGAAAATAATCGATAATCAAAAATGACCTTAATTTCCTTAAGCAGGAATTTCAATGGATCCAATCATGATTAGTGAGCCGTTAGAGTATTTCTGAAACTCAGGTTTTCCCCTTTTTAATGAGGGCGGAATTGCACTCCATACTGCAAGGCAGCTTAAGTGATGCCAAACCACGTTTAAAAAATCATTACAGAATTCTTTCTTTCTGAGAAGTGTTTCCTCCGATTACTTCCCACTGCCGTTTTGACATGGCTGACGTATCAAGTCATGAGCACGGAACGTGGGGGATGTTTCTGTTCCAGCAGTTTCAGAAGGCCCGTGTCAGGGCAGGGGCCTACTCCTACTCCTCCTTCACCTGCACACTTCTGAAAATCGAGGTTGAAATCAAGAAATACTTATCGAGTGAACCCCCTGTCTCAGATCCTTTAAAATCTAACAGGAATACCAGAAAACTGAGTCTTGAGGCTACTTCTTGCCTGTCACGAGTCTTTGTAAACCAGTATCTAAGTGGAGGTTTCTGTCTATTAGTGCCATGATAATTGTGCTTTTTAACCAATTTTGCTCATTTCTCTCTCTGTGCAGTAATTTTTACCTCATGTGAAGTCACAGCCTAGAAGGTGCTCAAAGGCGCACAGGCTTCTTCACTGAGTGGAGAGAGAAAGCTGCTGTGAGATCACAGTGCTTTCTTCTGGGTGTGGTGAGTTCTCATCTGGAGATGGCAATCTTTTGTCATTGGGAAAGACAGCCTAGGTGAGAAAATAAGGCATGATTCAGACTTCTAGACAGCTAAAGCTATGTGAGGGAAATCCCACTCTTTGGCAGCGGGATGCTCTCCAGTGCGTGCCTAGACCAGGCCGGAGCTTCTGTTTTTATGATAATCTATTTCTGTTTGAGTTAATTATTTCCTGGTCCATTTCTAGCAAACCATGGTTGAGGCAGAATGTAAGTATGGCAATAAATAAAATACCTTGTGCCATGAACGTATCTGTGCAGACAACAGTGTCATCTGAGAGAGCTCATCATTTTGGTTGTCTAAAGACCTGAAAAGGGCTTTTCTAATTATGAAGGCTAGAGTATTAACCTCTCCTTCCAGATTCCTACATGTAAGGAGTAGGTAAAAACATGGAACTAAATGTCTTAAAAGCTTTATACTTATGTATTTGCTTTCCAGCTCAGATGATCTGTAAATGAAATCATGTCTCAAAATGTAAAATTTTTGAGAAAAGTGGCTCCAGGAATTGTTAAACTTTTATCTTCTAATTAATGATTAGATTTGAAAGGATTTGGAGGTCTTTTTACTCTTTTTTTTTTTTTTTTTTTTTTTTTTAATTTCCCTATTTAACATTTTGAGTAAGGATAAAGCATCATCCATGATTGTACGGAATACATACAAATACACTAAGAATTTGTTCTACTTTACCTGTGTTGAGAGAAGTGTATGTCTTCATTTCTCTGTAAGCTCATCAGCAAGGATGGGACTCTGCTCTTGACCTTCCTTGGGATCTCCCTGCAGGTATAAACAGATGTGGCACCGTCTGTTTCAGTTGCAGGTCATCCTGGAGGTCAATACAAAAAATGTGACCGTGATCTTTCTTTTTCTAAACTACCTTTATATTCACAGAAGGATATTTCACTAATTCTTTAATCTGCTTCCGCTTCTGTTAAGAGATATTACAGCATCTCCAGTTTAGCTAAAATACGCTTTGATTTCGACTGTCACTTCAGAATTCTTAAAGGAAAATCTTTTGTTCTACTTTCAGACCCAAAGAGGAAGTTTTAATGGGTAAAAATGCTGAAAGTGAAAGATACAGCATCTGTAGTAAACAATAAACTGAAATTCAGAGTTCTTTTCTTTTTATAGTCTGAGACAACAGGTGTTCAAAAGCTTTAAAAATCAGTTTTCTTTTTGGCTATTTATTTTGATTTTCATAACCCTCATTGCCCGTTTTACATAGGAGGAAACAGAGCACTGAGACTGGTACTGGCAGTTTTGCACCTGCGGTGCCTGAAATCTCAGTTTTGTTTCTGATAGGGTTGTCAACAATCATATATGCAGCTACCGGACAGAGAGAGCGTATCAGCTAGTTCTTGCTCCTGCAATTCCATTTTTACTGCTGAAAATGCCATGAATGCAGAAAGAGGAGCTGGGCCTCACCTCCATTGAAAATGTGCTCCACAAGGTTAATTGCATTGCCCAAGGAAATCTGTAGAAGAGCCAGGAATAGCAGTCAGATTTCCTGGCGTGCTGCCTCTGCCTGCAGCTCAAGGCCATCCTTCCTCAGCACGGCATGCTCTGAGCAGGTTGGGTGAGGAGGGGAAGCACGCTTTTACACTGTGTCTTTAACCAACAAGTGTTTTTTATTTTTACCTGTTTCTGTGAACTCAGGCATGAGTATGCAGAATGCAGAGTACCTCTAGCATACATACATCTAATTGGAGGGCAGTGATGCATAGGAGTAAGAAGCTGAAGAGATGTGTGTGTTCTTTATATACAAAATAGAGTGGAGAGATCTGGGACCAGCATGGGTTTTGTATCCAAGTCAGACCTGAATATAAGCCTGAAAAGTATTTGAAAACAGTGCGCATATCTGTAGTATTTTCTCCACTTTGTAACTTAATTACATATAGAGGTCCAATACAGATCCAGTGAATGTCAGATGTGGTGATAACACCACAGCATCTGATTCTTTGAATGCTTTGGATAAGGTTGATTTGTTTTTCAGGACTGGCCAGTCTGAGCCCTACCTATGGGACAAGGTACAGCCAGGCTGCCCCATCCAGCAGTGGTGTCTCTTCCCTGTCCTTCTGCAGGGAGTGGTACAAAGGGAATGAAAACCCATGTAATAAAGTGTGATATAGGACAGAAGATTCAGTGTAAAGATTCCTAGGTTTCTGGCTAATGACGCACCTTATTAAATGTATGTGTCCCAAGTTCTGTTTCATTCTGCATGTGTCAGTAATACAGTACCCTTACAAGGAAACACCACATTTACTCTCTGCCACTAATAGAAATGGGCAATTTTAGGAAGGCAGTCAATCCCTGTGGGGATGAATTTACCCCTATCACATAAGAGCTATGATAATAATTACAAAGTAATCATAGAATTACTCGGGTTGGAAAGGACCTCAAAGATCATCAAGTCCAACGGCAGCCTAACCACAGTACCCTAACTCTAACAACCCTCTGCTAAATCATATCTCTGAGCACCACGTCCAAACGGCTCTTAAACACATCCACAGATGGTGACTCAACCACCTCCCTG
>PPHD01029251.1:0-10657 GCA_002909625.1 Bambusicola thoracicus
TGGGCAACCTGATCTAGTAAATGGGGGGGCTGGTAGCCCTGCCCAGCAGGGGGGTTGGAGATTCATGATCCTTGAGGTCCCTTCCAACCCAGGCCATTCTGTGATTCTGGTGCTGAAGTTCAGATTTCTGTTCATCTTTATAGTTGATGTACAATTTCAGAAATCTCTTGAATTCAGGGCCAGTATCAGGAGGGGAAACCCTTTTATTTTCAGAACAACATGTTGAAAATTGAGGCTACTGTTCTTGTGATGATGCCAGCTTGATCCTCAGATGGTAGATGAAAAGCTGCTCTCTTTTCACAGCTCTTGACATTTGTTGCAGACCATGTTCATTCAGTCATGGTCAGTCATATCTTAACTTTGTGCAACAAGACTGAGCTACTCATTTAGGCGTCCCAATCATATATTTGGAGCTGGCTTCGTTTCTTGTTTAAAAATAATTCATAAACACATTTCTTGTTCGTTTCTGTTTTGTTTCTCTACTGGTACTTTTATCAACTACAATTTGTGTTTATTACTTGAAATTGCAAAGATTTTTTTTCTTCAAGAGTTGAATAGTATGTACTGCAACATGCTACACAGCATTAGGACCAAAAAGAATAGTAGTACTGTTCTTCCAGTTCACAGCAGTGCACTTGTGTGAAAAGAAATTGCAATTTCTGGAAGTGCTGAGCATACCCTGGAATTATATGTAATATCAATAATGTTTTAAACAATGGACACATACACAAGCTTGTAAATGTTCTGCAAGGATAGCTGTTCCTTTCAAGGCGGTGTTCCAAATACTGTTTCATTACATCCTGAGCTTTATGAGAGGTTTAGATGAAGGTTGCACTGGATAGTCTGTTGACCCTGGTCATCTTTGGTAACAGGTCTGTGAGATGTCAGCATTTTGAGAACTTCATGGCTTCATGAACTATGTGTGCAGGAATGTACTGCATCCCAGTGTTAGACACATCCCTGTATTTTGAGACAGCCACTAATGCTCCTGGGAAGGAAAACAAGATGATTTCCATGTGTAAACTAGTAATGATGATGTGAATGAGAGAATTGAGTGCACCCTCAGTAAGTTTGCAGATGATACCAAGTTGGAGGAAGTGTTCATCTTCCTGAGGGTAGGAAGGCCTTACAGAGGGATCTGGACAGGCTGGATTGATGGGCTGAAGTTCAACAAGACCAAGTGCCGGGTCCTGCTCATTGGTCACAACAACCCCAGGTAATGCTACAGTCTTGGGGCAGAGTGGCAGGAAAGCTGCAAGGAGGAAAAGGAACTGGGGCTGTTAGTTGACAGCTGGCCGAACATGAGCCAGTAGTGTGCCCAGGTGGCCAAGAAGGTCAACAGCATCTGAGCTGATATCAGAAATAGTGCAGTCAGCAGGATAAGGGAAGTGATTGTTCCTCTGCACTCAGTACCTCAGTGAGGCTGCATCTCAAGTACTGTGTTCAGTTCTGGGCCTCTCACTACAATAAAGACATTGAGTCCCTGGAGCATATCCAGAGATGGGCAATGAAGCTGTGAAGCTGTCTGGAGCACAAGTCTTATGAAAAGTGGCTGAGGGAACTGAGATTGTTCAGTCCAGAGAAGAGGAGGCTCAGGGCTGACATTGCTCTTTATAGCTGCCCGAAGGGAGGTTGTGCTGAGGTGAGTGTTGGTCTCTTCTCCTGGGTAATTGGTGATAGGACTAGATGGAATGGCCTCAAGTTGTGTCAGGGGAGGAAAAATTTATCCTCTGAAAGATTGACCAGGCACTGGAATGGGCTGCCCAGGGAGGTGGTGGAGTCACTGTCCCTGGAGTTGTTCAAGAAACATGTAGATGTTGTACTAAGGGACATGGTTTAGTGAGCAGTATTGTTAGTAAGTAGACTGTTGAACTGGGTGATCTTGGAGGTCTTTTCCAACTATAATAATTCTATGATTCTACGATCATTGTTAATATTGTTTTCCTTCCATTCTGCACAACTCTGTGTTTGGGGAAAGAATAAATAAATTTACATGCCTTGAAGCCAAAACCAACAAGCCCATAAACATGAAGTCCAGTGACTGATTTCTACACAACATTAATGTATTTAGTATCTCTCCTAGAGTCTACCTGAGACTGTGACTTAACTTTGTACTCAATGCATTTCTTGCTAATCAGAAGCAAGGGTCTTCAAGACGAAGCATGTTGCCCTGGGTACTGTGCCACCATCTCTTTCCAAGGGAGTTAGTGAGATCTGCATCCTAGTGAGTGAAGAAATTTGTAAAATGGCCTTGTTTAGCACTGGAGCTGCTTAGTTATTGAATGTATTCTGTGGCTTCTGACCTCAGTAAGGTGAACTGGCTCTTCCAGTTAGCTCATCTGTCTTGCTGTGGGAGTGTAGTGAAAGCTTATCGGTGTTTGAATCAGCTATGTGTTGTGCAAAAGAATGAGGTTGAACTCATTGGCTTAAGTTATCATGTACTACCTGAAATGTGCTGCGAGAATCTCATCCGGAGTGGTGAATTCAGAGGAAATGGCAGGCTTCCAGCTTGAGCACCTGTTCCCAAGAACTGGGAATGTGTTTCACTATGTTCAGAAAGACGTATCAGGAGAATTATTTTTCTTTCCATGGCTTTCATTAAGTCACATAACACTGCTGCTCAAGTTTGGGAAATTCTACATCTTTATCTGTAACATGCTCCTATCTCATTCTATATACCCCTGAATTTAGTGCCCTGTCAGCTCCAGTTTCTCAATCTCAAGTTATTTGTACCAAGAAGAGACCTTGAAGCTATATGAAGTACATGTTTGCAGTGTGTTGCATCACTCGTTATCTGCGAGGAGGTCAATTTTCAAGAAAAGTGTAAATGGTACTACATATTGAATTATTACCATGACTGTATGAATGCAACCATAAGTTTTGTAGGAGAGGTATGGAATTAAATAATCTGTGGTATTTACCTGAGCCTAGGATTGCTGTTTTTCCTCCTTCTGCTTCTCGCCAAGCACCTTTCTGATCAAGCAGAAGGAAGTAAAGTCACTGAGCATAAAACAAAATCTGCACATCTTTCCCATTTAGAAGGTTATTGAGATCATAGAATCACAGAATCACAGAACAGCTTGGGATGGAAGGGACCTTAAAGTTCACCCAGTTCCAAACCACCTGCTTCAAGCAGGGTTGCCACCCACCAGCTCAGGCTGCCCAGGGCCCCATCCAACCTGGCCTTGAATGTCTCTAGGGATGCAGAACTCACAGCAATTTTGGTCAGCCTGCGCCTCACCGCACTCTGAATGAATTTCTTCCTAAACCTAAAATAAATTTCCCTCTTTTAGTTTAAAGCCATTCCCCCTTGTCCTGTCCCTGTCTGCCTGCCTAAAAAGTTGTTCCCCTTTCTGGCTGTTAGTTTCCTTCAAGTACTGGAAGGCTGCAAAGAGGTCTCCCCCAGAGCCTTCTCTTCTCCAGGCTGAACAAGACCAGCTCCCTCGGCCTTTCTTCATAGGAGAGATGCTGCAGCCATCTGATGATCTTTGTGTCCCTTCTCAGGACTTGATCCAGCAGCTTCACATCTCTCTTGTGCTGGGGACCCCAGGCCTGGACACAGTACTCTAGATGGGGCCTCACAATGGCAAAGTAGAGGGGGACAATCACCTCCTTCTCCCTGCTGACCACTCCTCTTCTGTTGCAGCTCAGGATGCTGTTGGCCTTCTGGACTACAAGCACACACTGCTGGCTCATGTCCAGCTTTTCATCCCCCAGTATCCCCGAGCCCTCCTCTGTAGAGCTGTTCTCAATGAGTTCTTCTCCAAGTCTGTATACGTCTGAGGTTGCCTCAACTCAAGTGCAACAACTCACATTTGACCTTGGTAAACATCATTAGGTATTCATGTGCCCATTCCTCGAGCCTGTCCAGGTCCCTCTGAATGTCATCTGTCCTGTCCCAAACAGTAGGTTTCGAAGGAGGGGAATCTTTTTCTGTCTCCCAAGTCGCACTTCCTCTAGTCAGCAGGGGTCTGCAAGTCATCCAAGACTCAGAGGAATAACACATATCAATTTATTGAGATCTCTCTTAAAAACAACTAATGTTCTACTCAGAGGTAACATTGCCTATTTTGCTAATTGTGATTAATAAGCATTACAGGTAAGACATTATTAGGCAATGGCTACTGCACAGGGTGTAAGAGTAAAAAAAGATAAAGAGAAAAGATAAAAAAAAAATGAGGAAAGGGAGACAGACAGACAGACAGATACACGGACACAGCAAAGCAAAGTGGTTCACCACTCCTTGATCCAGCTATGTCTCGGTGTCAGGTGCTGATCTCCAGTAGCGGTGGGTCATGCTGAGGTTGTGTTGGTCAGTTGATGACTAATGACGACCGTAGAAACTCTTACAGTCCAAAGTGCCGAGCCTGCTCTTTTGCAGTGACGGCTCCTGGCTTCCAGATCTCAGCAGGAACTCCCCTGCTACTGTCTTCTAGGCCTTGCAAATTTAAGTCAGCAGTTTAGAGGAAGCAGGGAAAAGCCAGCTTCTATCTTGCCTTCGCAGGATACAAGGGTATCATCTCCAAATCTCCTGTATCAGCTGGTTTCATTTGCTCTAAGGCCAAATATTCAGCCAATAAACATTCCTGGGCTTTCCGTTGGAAGGCAAACAAGTCCAAAGAAATGCTTTCAAATGTAAAACTGTCCGCAAAGTCATGCTGATTGCCTCATGCTGATTTGAGACATTCCTTACCAGTCTCAGACAGCATCCCTTCCTTCTATTGTGTTAATTGCACCACTCCACTTGGTGTCATCAGCAGGCTTGCTGAGTGAACTGGATCCCATCATGACACAATTTCAATGGGACTTGAGCTAAGGAAGTTTCTGATGCTTTCTGCTGATCTTGGATGGTGTTGGGAAATACTAGGTGTGACTTTGATCAACGTCCTTAGTGCATGGGATAGCAACTTGCATGTGGGTGGAGGCAAGAGCTTCTGGTTTCAGCCCAAACCATCTGTTTTAAGGTATGGGGGCTGGAGACTCTCATTTACTCTTTTTTATTGATGTGGAAACATTATGCACTTAAGATCTTACAGTGCTCTTTATGTTAAGTATGACTATAATTGCTGCTTTACATGGCTTTTGCCTCTATTTTCCCCACTTCTCCCCCCCTCTAGTTCAGTAATGGTAAACTCCATATGTTAAACGTCATGTGATTCTATGACACATGTGCATGTATTTATAGGAGGTGCCTGGTGGTTCTTCTCAGACTTCTCTGGACGTCCCTCCGCAGAACCACTGCACATCTCAAAGAAGTTTCCTGCCATCATGATGCCCGGAGGCTTGTCTGACCCTAAACCTGCTACTCCAGAGGTCCAGCATCTTGCTGACCAGGTGAGTTGCACCCTTCCAATAGATGAATTCTGTTTAAAGGGCTGAATCTTGAATCTTGTGCGAAGGTAGGAAGACCAAGTGGTGATATTGAGTGTTTGAACTGAAGAAGCTGAAAATGGGGGTCCCTGTGATTGCCAGCGCACATTTTCTCAGCATTTTGGATTGACATTGTGCCAGTAAGACGAAGCCAAATCACTTTCCTGTCTTTGTAGGTAGACATAGCGGTGGCTACCTTTAGTTACTTTTTGCATATAGGTGGGAGACCAATCTACTATGCCAGCATTGAGGTTCATGTATTTGAAGGAAGAAAATTCCTCATGTCACTGATAACCTCCAGATCCTGTTATGCCCTGTGGTGCAGCAACTCTTAAAAGGCTATAAGGTGCATCCCAAAGAGCAGGACGGAGATAACGGGGCATGACAAAGCTCCTTTTATGACTCCCACCAGGTGATTTCAGCAGTTGCCTTCACCCTCACAGTTCTGAGGGATGAGTTCTTCCCTCTTTGACAGCTGCCCAAAGTGTAACTTATGTCCTCCTTGAGGAAATGGATGTAAGTAGAGGGGCTGAAGATGCTGGCTGACAGTGCTGCACACTGCTGCGTGTGCAGGGCTCCAGCTCCCTTTTTTGAGGTGCCTTAGGGGGTGGTGTTTGCACCAGCACTGCTCCGTGTTTCCTGTGAGCTTGCAGGCTGGGAGCAAGCAATGAAGGAGCCAGGCTAAGGAGAGCTGGGCTTTGTATGGGGCGAGGCATAGTCAGCAGGAGATCTTGCAAATAAGCGGGACATATAAGTAGGGAAGGGTTGGAGTATGAAGGAAGGGGATAGTGGATAATGCTGACAGGCTGGTCAGTGGGGAGGTCATATACTGCAAAACAGAAATGGAAAGGGTTATCTAAAATTGTTTGGGAGATAGGAATTGAATTTTTCAGGAGCTGTATCACTGTTCTTTCTATGTAGAACTCTGTAACAACTGTAGAGAATAATATGAATAATATGGTGCTCTTCTATTCTCAGTATCTTTGGGAAAATGAAAATGAACTATTCCTCACCGTTTATATTCTACAAGGCGACATTTCTGCCTTGTGCTGAGAGCAGAAAAGAGAAGTCTCCTTGCTCCTTCCCCTGCAATCCTTTTACTAACTCTTTCCTTTGCAAAACCTCATACACTGCTGCAGAGCCCCTCATATGGTTTTGTAGGGAAAATACTGCGAAGGCATGAGTTGTGTTGGGGCAGCCCTACTGAGCTCCCAGCTGGATAAATGTCACCGTTTAATAATGTCATTCTGTATGATTTTATGCTCTGCTAAGAGTGGGAGCAATTGGTATGATTTGAATGCAGTTATGAAAAGTGTCTGCAAACTGTGATATGTTCAAGACCTGTCAGCTCTTGGGATTATGTGGTTACGTACTTGCACCTTTGCCTTCTCTGTAGCCTAATCCTTAGCAAGCTAGGGGATGCCATTTGTTCAGGCTCCTTGTTTTAGAGCTATTGCCTAAAACTGGGGAATGTTTGGGGTTTAAGCAGCTGTTAGATAAGGGCTTAGAAACATAACTTTTTTTCCATTTGAGGATTAAGAAACTGCCTGCCTGCCTGGTTTTACGGAAGGCTCTATCCATAAAGTGACAGATGGGGAAATAGTGGTCAGATTTCGTGAGACGTCATCAGTCTGGAGGGGGGCAATGCTGATGTTTTTTTCTACTGAAGTAGGAACCAAGGGTACCGAAAACACCACAGTTAACTTCTGCCCCTAGCAGCCCCCAGACCCATCTGGCTGGAACAGGACTGGAAATTTTCCTGGTTTTCTGGAGTCAGCAGCTCCTGAGCTGGAAGTATAGCTGTCTGTTGCCTGGGACAGAAGCCACATGGAGAAGCCTCACTACTGTGCAAGAGGAGCAAAAGGCTCTGGGCAGTTACTTGAATTAGAGTAAGAGATTATGAGAAACCTGCATATGATTAATGGAAGTTATTGGAAGAAACATTTAGATGAGGGACATGGTTTTAGTGGGAAATATTGGTGATAGGTGGACGGTTGGACTAGAAGATCTCAGATGTCTTTTCCAACCTTGGCTGGAATGGAAGCTATGATTACATACATTAGCCATTTGCTACGTTATCTGCAGCTGCCGTGTAGCAAACAACTGATGAGATTTATGCAGGTCTGGCACTGACTTGTGGCAGGATACAGTTTAGCTGGACAGTTTGTAGGAAAAAAATCTATTAGGAAGACTAATTATAAATGAGATTTTAAAGAATGCTGGGGGTAATACTAAAAGTAGGAAAGAGAGTGGAAGATTTGGATGTAAATTGAGTTATTTTGGTGGTTCTGAGTTTATTTCATTACGGGCGTGTGCTTTGAAAGCTGAAAATTGGAGTGGTTGTCAGGAAGGAAAAACTTAAATATGAACTTACCAACCATTTTTTCCCTTTCTTTTTACAGGTGAAGCCACAATTAGAACGCAGGGAGAATGAGACCTATACCATGTTTACAGCCATAATATACCGGACTCAAGTGGTTGCTGGAACCAACTACTTCGTTAAGGTTTGTACATATGATAAGAGGGACTACTTTGTAGTTAAACAGTGTAGGTGTCTTGCTTCCATTTCTTGCCATTATGCAAATGTAGAAAAACCTCTTATGTGACTAACAGTTAGGAGTATCTCCAGCTGTTTATATAGTTCCTCTGTCACCACCATAGAAGAGGAATATAAAAACTTAAAAAGCATGCACAGCTTCTTCAGATGTGAATGATAACTTTTTGCAGGATCATCTCACTCAGAGACTATGGGCCTTATCAGCTCAAATTATCTCTACAAGCCAGAGCTCTGCTCTGTTACCTTTCAAGGCAAAGCAGTGCCTTTCCTATTGCCTTTCTGTTCCTTGGTAGTGATTATTTCAATTAATTCCAGGTCAGCCCAAGGATCTAATGGAAAAGTATTTTTTTAATGTAATGCCAGCATCCCAGATTCTGCTGATTAGGGCTGCATGCAGGCATGTGTTCATGCTTTGGTTCTGTGCCATCTGTTGCAGAGGTAGAGCCTGCATGCTAGTTCTTGCTTTATTTAATAAGCAAAACAAAACAAAAACAACCCAATAACCAAATCAACAAAAAAGCCAACACTTTCATTTCTGAAAGAAGTGTGCTTCACTTGGAGTCCTCTGATAGTGTGATTCATCCTCTTCTGGGAAACCTTACCCATGGATTTGAGCAGCTTTTTCAGAAGCAGCATGTAAGAAGTTGAAGAGCATAGTTTGCAACCAGAATGGAAAGCAGGAAAACACTGCTAAGAGGCAGGCTTGCTTTCTGTTAGTAGAGCAAACACTGCATTTATGTGTGGCTATCAGCCTGTGTAGGATGCACTCCCTTGACATGAAGAGAATTGGCAGTTGAGGTTGAGGGGCAGTGCTTCTACAAAGACACAAGCATTTGCTCTCACATTATTTAATCCGTGGAAGGACAGACACTGTCAAACTTTACTGTCTGTCCTTAAAATATCTTTTCACAGTTAATTCTACATTCTGTGGGTGCTGGGGAATTGTCATATTATATGGCCAATCTGAGCCTTGTTCAAATGAATGATGCTTATCCTTGCCCTGCTTCTGTGAGATGAGCCTTCATTTTTTTGGGCAAAGTGCTGATGAAGAATAACAATTCACAGGAATAGTGGTAAAGCCAGAAGTCGTGTGTGGTTGCATTTCTTCCTTTAGAGCTGTCTTATTGCTGACCCAGGCAATCACATGTGAAGTACTTGCCTCGGTCCACGCTAAGCCTCATGACCAAGCTGCTCTTAGCATCAACTGGCATGAGCTCTGTCACAAGAGCCATTCTTTGCAATACTTTGCAATTTTTCACATCACTAATATTTTATCCACAGACAGAGCTGAGATATAATCCAGACCAAGACATTGTGCCATGCTGCAGTCACCAGAAAGCATGTAAAGACCTTCTAGAGCCGAAGGGATTAAACTTTTCTTTCATACTGTGGATGTCTCTAAGAGTTAAGCACTTGTTGTACTTGGCTCTGCACAGAGGAAATAATGCACAACTTCGTAGGAAATCTCTGTAAGGACTTTCTGGAGGGGACGGCAAGTTTATTTTAAAAAATATTTCATACAGTCGTGGTCATTCCTGCGAGCACAAACACGTCACGTTGCCTGGCCAGGCACAAATGTGTTTGCAGTGATTCTGAAGACAGGAGATCCTGGCTTTCAATTGTCATCGCTTCTCTGCGGTGTTCCTTAGAACCACGTGGCGGCTTTGGATAGTTCTTTCTGTATCTTGTAGAAACCCTCTGGGTCTTGTCCCCACTTTGAGTCGTTAGGATTTGCTTGTTGGCTTTTGTCTACTGATCCAAGTGCTCTGAGAAGTTTCAAGCTGATGGACTGAGTGGAATCTTGCTGAGCTAAATAAATAGGATGCCATCAAAGCATATCTTCTATTATTCCTTTGGGTGCTTCTACACCTGGCAGTCCTCATTTTCCATTAACATGAATCTGAAGGTTTTTATAATGGTTCATTACAGTCTCTATTACATAGAAACATCGTTTCTGTCATGATTTACAGCCCAGTCTTGCTTAAGAGTTGTTGGGAGTGGAATTGGAGATATGCCTAAAATTAAGCTCCGGACAGAAACATATTCTGAGAATAAGCAGTCATCATTGAGTTGTACACATGATCCTCACTCTCCTGCTGTTCTTGCTTCCAGGTCCAAAATTCTGGTGATAAGTACGTCCATTTAAAAATATTTGAACCCCTTCCTCAGGAGAACCAAGATCCCCACCTTACTGGTTATCAGACTGGCAAAACCAGAGACGATCCCCTGGTCTATTTCTGAGAGTGCAAGTCACACATGGATTCTGCCTCTGTCAGTAAATGCATGAGAATAAAACATGCTTGAAAGCTGTTCATCTACCACGTGTCATGTCTAGATCTGCTGCCTGGCTAAAGCTTGAGTGGGCTCTGAGGTACTAGTCACACCTGCTTCTGCCACCTACGGTACTGTAGCTCTGAGTCAAGAGTACACTACACCCCTTTTCAGCTCTTCTTTCCAAATACTGTCAAGGCAAGCTCTGAATAAAAAGCTCAGGCTGTTGTGAGAGTACTTTTGAGTGTAACTGGCCACATACTTCTTGGGTTTGCTTTAAGTGCATTAATTACAAGCTATTGGCTGCTCTTCAGAAGCTGTGCAAGATAAATGTATTTCTAGGGGAGGAGCTGAGAAGTCAAACTGTGTGACCCTCTCTAAAAGCAGCTTGGCTGTTTGGGGTGGGGTTGAGGAAGGGGTGGAACTACTCGAAGTAGCGTAAGGAGCTGCAGAAGAAAC
>PPHD01029252.1:0-10657 GCA_002909625.1 Bambusicola thoracicus
CCCCCCCCCCACCAGACCACCACAACGAGGCACTGTGTGCTATCCCCACAGTGTCCCTTCAAGGGCTGAAACGCGCCCCTCTCCTTTGTGACCCTCAGGTTAAGGACGAGGACAAAGCCTTAGCTGTGAAAAGACCCGTGAAGGAGGATGGGGCTGTAAGTGCTGCAGGGTGTGGGGCAGGGGGCACAGTGCTGGCTTAGGGCTCACCCTCTGCTGGGGCACACCTCTGAGCACCCCCTCCTGCAGCTGCTCTGGGGTAGCGTGTGGGGTGTGGGTCCTTTTGTGGGTGGTCCCTGGTCCCTGCCCCACAGAGCCTGGCAGGACAGAGGTTTAGTGCTTGCTTTGAGTTAATGCAGCAGCTGCCGAAGCTGTCAGAGGGGGATGTCTTGCAGGTTGCCTCGTGCGCTGCAGAAAGAGTGGGCTGAGCATGATGAGTTTTTGCCCCGTACCTGCAGCTCAGGGGTTGACGGGCTCCTGGGTGTGGGGACAGGGAGGTCGGCATCGTGCCCTCCCCTTGGAGCTGTAGGGTGGGCAGGGAGGGGGCTGACCCCTTGTCCTGGTGGGCACTGCTCCGTCCGACCCCTGCTAACCCCCTGCTGTCTTCGTGGCTGCAGCCAGAGAGCCCAAGCCCAAACGCCGCGAAGGATGCGGCGCCCACATCCCCAAAGCCCGACCCCCCGAAGAACCCCGACCCACCCTCAGGGAGCACGAAGAGCCCGGAGCCGGTGCTGAACGGGGCCACCAATGGGCCCGAGGGTCCCGGGGCGGGCGGCGAGGCGCAGGGTGATGACGGGCAGGGGCTGTCCCGCCGCAGAGTGGTGCGGGTGGTGCGGAAGGTGGTGCGTAAAGTCCTGCCGGGCGATGATGCTGGTGAGGTGAAGCCCCCCGAGCCCGTGCCGCCCCCCAGAAAGGAGGAGACGGTCCCCCCCGCGCCGCCCCCTCCGCCGCCCCCAGCCAAGCCGTCTGCTCCCGCCAAGCCGGAGCCCAAAGATGAGATCTCAGCGGGGCTCACGACCCTCATGGCCAAGGGGAAAACCAAAGAGCACCGGGCGCGGGTCCGGCCAGGGGACAGGAGGGAGGAGAAGTCCCCTGAGCCGGCTGCGGGCGATGCAAAGCCGGCTGCGTCCCCGGGTGCCAAAGCCACACCAGAGCCTCCAGCACGGCCTTCGGGAGGGAAAGCGGAGCCTGCAAAGGCGTCCGCCCCGAAACCCACCGCCCTGGAGAGGCACAAGGTAGCGCGTGTGCATACAGCGTGGGTGCCCTAACCTGTGTGGCAGAGCATGGTGTGAGCTCACCCGCATGGCTTGCAGTGGTTTTGGGGCGTGCAGGGTGTGCGGTGACACGTGGGGACGTTATTTGGGGTGCACCCCGTCACACTGCCCTTATCTCCCCGTCGCGCTCACGCCGAGAAGAAGCAGCAGCCTGGCGAGAAGCGACCGACCCCAGCAAAAACCGCCCCGGGACCCCCCCAGCAGGTGCGTGGGAGCAGGATTTGCAGTGCCACATGCCCTGCAGGGCTGCCCGGGGCGGTGCTGGGTGCTGTGGGTGTCCCACTGTTGGGGCGGTGTTGGTCCCAGTGGGCTGTAGGGCTGAGCACATGCTGGTGATGTCCTCTGTGCCACCAGCAAGGGCTGCGGGGCGGCTGCCCGCTGCTAACGGTGCTCTGCCTCCAGGCTGCGCCCGGCCCCGCACCCCGGCTGAGCCCATCGGAGGAGGCCCAGCGCCGGCTGGAGAGGATCTTCACTGCTTCTGTAATTCGGGTGGAGGGGTTTGATGCTCAAGCGCAGCCCTGCGCTGTGTGGGATGGGCTTAGGGTTAGGGGTAAGGACGGGAACGTTATCCCATCCTCAGCGTGCGCTCGCATGGGGCTTTTGCACCCCCAGATTTGACCACCGGTCCCATGGTGCCACACCGGGTGCTGCGGGCTGCAGGCAGCGGGTTTGGCAATGGCCACCCTGAGCGGTGCACGTGGCCCTGGGAGCCACCGTGCTGCGTCACCATCCCCGCGTGCGTTGCGCGGCTGTGCTGGCTCTGCTCTCTGCCTCTCACCCCTCTCTTCTTTCTCTCCTCCTCTCTCGCTGCTGCCAGCTGGACCCCGCCGCCCCGGCCCCCGGCCAGGTACCGTACCCCCGTCCTCAGCAGCTCTCTGCCCCCGCCGCCCTCCCGCTGTCTTCCGTGTGCCACTGGGCTGGCATCTGTGCCCGCGCCTCGTGCTGGAGCGTAAGGCTTTTCCCACCACAGAGGGGCCAGGAAGGCACCCTGCTTTCCTGCTTGTCCCAGCATGCAGCACCGTCCCCAGCAGTGCGCCTGCCCACACCCGCTCAGCAGCCTCACGGCCACTGTGCACCCCCAGCTCCATGTGTGGCTGAGCTCTGGCCCCATGCCCAGGGGCTTTGGGGTGGCTGTGCTGTGTCACCAGGCTCCGTTCGGTTCCCCCCATGCTGGCAGTGGCGCAGAGCGTGCCCCTTCTTACCCTCACTCCCCATCTGTCGGCCCCAATAGGGACAAGCAGACGATGCTTCCTCAGCCCCCGTCGGCCCCAGCCCTGCTGCAGCTCAGGTTTGTCTTTGGGGCTCGCCCTGCTAACAGGTAGCAGCGATGTCCCCAAAGTGTCAGCCTGGCCTTTCCCACACCTGTGGGATGGCCACCAGTGTGCCGTGTCCCGTGTCCCTGCAGCATGTCATGTCCCATGATACACCATATGTCCCTGCCTCCCAGCACGGGGCTGCAGTTTGGGAACGGGGGTGAACGTGATGAATGCACCCTGAGGTCACTGTGGCTTTGTGTCTGTCCCATCCGTGGCAGGGACCTGGGGCTCCAATCCCACCCAGGGGATCTGTGGGGCAGTGGGGTGTCAGGTGGGTTTGGGACTCCCTCCAGCCCCTTTTTCCCTCTGTCCCTCAGGCCAAGACAGAGGAGCAAATTGCTGCTGAGGAGGCTTGGTATGAGACCGACAAGGTGTGGCTGGTGCACAAGGACGGCTTCTCCTTGGGTGAGTCCGGGGCTGGCTGGAGAGCATGGGGGGCTTTGGGGACCCCACTGAACCCTGTGCCCCCGCAGGCAGCCAGCTGCGGCCAGAGGAGCCCAGCGCCCTGCCCGAGGGTAAGGTGAAGGTGAAGCTGGACCACGACGGAGCTGTCCTGGAGGTGGAGGAGGACGACGTGGAGAAGGTAGGGCTGTGGGGTGGGAGGACTGTGGCGCAGTGGGGACCCCAGTTCCCCTCCTGACCCCCTCCTCGCTGCCAGGCGAACCCTCCGTCCTGTGAGCGCGCGGAGGACCTCGCCAGCCTCCTCTACCTCAACGAGTCCAGCGTCCTGCACACGCTGCGGCAGCGCTACGGCAGCAACCTCATCCACACCTACGCCGGCCCCGCCATGGTGGTCATCAACCCGCTGAGCTCCCCCTCCATGTACTCCGAGAAGGTGACGCTGGGATGGGGGTGGGGAATGGGGAGACGTCACCTTGCGGATCCGCCGCCGTTTGGGGTCGGGGTGCTGAGCGCCATCCCCGCAGGTGATGCACATGTTCAAGGGGTGCCGCCGGGAGGACACGTCCCCGCACATCTACGCCGTGGCGCAGGCCGCCTACCGCAGCATGCTGATGGGCCGCCAGGACCAGGCGGTGGTGCTGCTGGGCGCCAGCGGCAGCGGCAAGACCACCAACTGCCAGCACCTCGTCCAGTACCTCGCCACCATCGCCGGCAGCACCGGCAAGGTGTTCTCCGGTGAGTCCCCGTGCATGCTTTGCGCTCACGGCGCGCTGCTCTCTCGCTTTCTCACGCCGCCGGCCCCGCGCACCGCACCACCCCGCTTGTGTTCCCGCAGCGGAGAAGTGGCAGGCGCTCTACACCGTCCTGGAGGCTTTTGGCAATAGCAGCACCAGCATGAACGGCAATGCCACGCGCTTCTCTCAGATCATCTCCCTGGATTTCGACCAGGCTGGGCAGGTGGCATCTGCCTCCATACAGGTGAGGGGCTGCACAGCCCCCTGGGCACCAGAGTGGCTTCATCCCACGGGGGTTTTCTCCACGATCTCTGCAGACCCGCAGCCTCACTGTGGTTGCAGCCACACTGTGCTCACGTCTTTGCATCTCGATGCGCACGGGCAAGTGGAGAACAGAACACAGGTGGCTCCCTTTGCTGGCTGGATTGCGCTGATATCAGGGGGTCTGTCTCCTGGTGTGAAAGCAGCAGCCCTTAAAATGGCAGCTCCAGTGGTAACAGGCACCTGCCGAGCACACCCAGCGGCACCAGGAGGGATGCTCATGGCTCACTCATATCTTTGTATTAAGCGGTGTCTTCTGGCAGAGGACACAGAGACCTCTGTGCCATCACGGGGACCCATGGCTGACAGCAAGGACCAGGCTGGGGCTGGGGGTCTTGGTGGGAATGTGTCCCCCAGGGATGGTTCTCAATCCTCCCCCCATCTCCCAGACACTGCTGCTGGAGAAGCTGCGCGTTGCCCAGCGCCCAGCCAACGAGGCCACCTTCAATGTTTTCTACTACCTGCTGGCCTGCTCCGACAGCGCCCTGAGGTGAGTTTGGCCCTGATGGGGGCACAGGGGGCTCCTATCTCCATGGGGACCAACCTGGGGGTTTTCTTCTGACAGGACTGAGCTGCACTTCAACCACTTGGCAGAGAACAACGTCTTCGGCATCGTGCCCCTCGCCAAGGTCCTGTGTTCTGTGGGTCTGGGTGGGGGCTGCAGTGGGGTGGGGGACATGGGGAGAGATGGGGTGGCCCTGTCCACCTGGGCAGAGGGATAGCACTGTGTGCCAATGGCTCTCTTTGCTCCTTGCAGCCAGAGGAGAAACAGAAGGCCACCCAGCAGTTCAACAAGCTGCAGGCTGCCATGAAGGTGATGGGCATCTCCAGCGATGAGCAGAAAGCCTTCTGGCTGGTCCTGGGGGCCATCTACCACCTGGGGGCTGCCGGAGCCACCAAAGGTAACAAAGTGCTTAGGGCTGGGATGCGTTAATTAACTGAGCTGGGGTCTGCTGGGTGCTCCAGCCCAATCTTCTCGGCACCTGGGCTTGCCCTGACAACTTTCCTCTCCTGCACTAAGGGCAGGAAATTTGGCTCAGGTGGGCTCAAGAAGTTCAGAGTCCCTCTGTGGCTGCTTTTCTCCTCCGTGGGTCTTGTGTCACCCCAGAGGTGCTGAAAGCTTCCCTTGCTACTTGCAGGCTCGCAGGAGAGTTTGGACTGAGGGATTTTGCAGCTCAGGGGGAGAAAGTTGAGAAGGGAATTTGGGGAGAGCTGCATTCACGCTGTGTTTTGGAGGGGTTTGAGGGACACTGTGCTGTCCTCAGGGTGTTTTGAGGCACTAGAGGGCAGCAGGACCCCACTGCAGCACTGCTGCGAGGATGCACGGGTGGTGTGGAAGCCTCTGCATGGGGTTGGGGGCATCCTGAAATCCCAGTTATGGACAGCATCCCTACGTGCTGCCTGTGGGGAGCGCTCCAAAACCTGGTCAGGAGGAGCATCCCCACATCCTGGTTTGGAGGTTGGCACGGGTTTGGGCATCCCTAAGCTGCGTGCCCGTGCTGTGCTGTGATGCTGTTTCTAACCCCTGTCTCTGTTTGCATGGTGCATGCTGCCCTTTTGCAATGCAGACGCCGACGAAGGTAATGTCCTGTTCTCCGTGCGCCTCCACCTTCCCCATCCCCTGTGCCACTGCCTTCCCTCTGTCGTGTCACCATTAACCTGCTCCCACCTCCCTCCATCCGTGTGCCTGTCTGTCTGTCCTGCCACATCGCGGTGGCTGAGCAGGGCCATGTCACCACACCAGGGTGGCTCAGAGCCCTATGCCATCTCAGGGCTCTGTGGGTGGCAGCAATGGAGAGGGCTGTCCCCGTGTCCCCAGTGTGGCTCTGCTCCTTATCCCCATCTCCTCTAATTGAGCCCCAAAGTGCCACCTCTGGAGTGGCTTTCACATGCCACCCCTGACCCCAACCCACCATGGGGAACCCTGTGACCATTTAGAGTATAGCAACAGAGCTCCACATGTGGGGCAACGAGTGCTGAGCTCCCCTTTCTCCCCTTCAGCTGGCAGGAAGCAGTTTGCACGACACGAGTGGGCTCAGAAAGCTGCTTACCTGCTGGGCTGCAGCCTGGAGGAGCTCTCCTCCTCCATCTTCAAGCACCAGCCCAAGGGCAGCCTGCAGCGTTCCACCTCCTTCCGACAGGGCCCCGAGGAGCCAGGCATGGGTGATGGCACAGGTAGGGTGCAGGTGACCCTGGGGGGCATATGGCCAGGGATGCTCAGGGCACAGCGGTCCCCTCCTGCAGGTCCCAAGCTGACGGCGCTGGAGTGCCTGGAGGGCATGGCTGCAGGCTTGTACTCGGAGCTCTTCACCCTGCTCATCTCCCTGCTTAATAGGTATAGAGCGGGGTTTTGAAGGGTCTGGGGGTCTGGCAGCACTCATCTAGTCACACATCCCCCCCCCGCTGTCCCCTGCAGGGCGCTCAAGTCAAGCCAGCACTCGGTGTGCTCGGTGACGGTGGTGGACACCCCTGGGGCGCAGAACCCCGAGGTGGCGGGGCAGAGCCGAGGGGCCACCTTTGAGGAGCTGTGCCACAACTATGCCCAGGAGCGCCTGCAGCTCCTCTTCCACCAGCGCACCTTTGCCCAGGAGCTGGAGCGCTACAAGGAGGTAGCAGAGACCCCCCGGCCACCGGGACCCCCTCCTCTCCTTTTCTCTCTGCTCCAGCATTGTCAAGTCCCTGTGATCCCCCTTACTTCCCACACTGACTAACCAGAGATCACTCCAGACCGAGTCAAACCCAGCTCTGACACTGTCTCTCTGCACCATGGGGTTTTCCATAGGGGCTCCCACAGTGCAGAGTAGCAGGGCAGTGGGAGCCCTGGGAACCCCCTCAGCCTTGATCCAATTGAACGGAGACCCAAGCATCCCTAGTGCTGGTCTGCGGTCGCACAGGCTTTAACTGCTCCTCTGTCCATCTTCTCTAGGAAAACATAGAGCTCGCCCTGGCTGACACAGAGCCCGCTTCCTGGGGCTCTGTAGCTGCTGTAGACCAGCCCTCCCACCAGGCACTGGTAAGCACCCATATTTCTCACAGCCACCATCCCAGCTGGGTCCCAGCTTTCCTCTGACCATCTCCATCCCCCAGACCTGCTCCCATGGCGTGGATGAGGGGCTGGAGGCATTAGTGCTAGTGAGAGGAAGGAAAGGTGCTATCAGATGCTTTCCTGAAGGCTTGGCAATGAGAGTTAGGCTGCATGTGTGCAGCAGGCCAGTGCTGCGGGGAGGATGGCGGGGGTCTCTGGTGGTCCTCGGGGTGCTCCGGTCCCCAGAGTGCCTCCATCCTTTGGGTACTCTGGTCCCCAGGGTGCTTTAATACCTGGGATGCTCCGGTCCCTGGGGCACACCAGTCCTTGGGGTGCTGCAGTCCCCAGAGTGCTTTAATCCCTGGTGTGCTCCAGTTCCCAAGGTGCATGGGTCCTTGGGGTGCTCTGCTCCCTGGTGTGCTCCATCCCCAGGGTGCTTTAATCCCTGTGGTGCACCAGTCCCTAGGGCGCCCCAGTGCTGGATGGGGCTGAAGAGACCAAGTAGGGCTGATGGTGCTGGCCCCACACTGGCTTTTCACTTACCTGAGTGCATTATTTTGCCCCCCAGCAAGGTTGTTGCATTGCCTATTGCCTTTCTTCACTGGGTGCACACTAAGCAGGGGTTGCCTCACATGGTGCAGAGTTGCTTTGCTGCTTGTGTTGCATGCAGCCCAGGTTTCCCCCCACTCTCCCCCATCCCTTCTGGCATCCAGGTCCTGGTGTAAGTGCATTGTCACCCGCAGGTCCGCTCACTGGCGCGCACTGATGAGGCACGGGGGCTGCTGTGGCTGCTGGAGGAGGAGGCCCTGCAGCCAGGCGGCAGCGAGGACACCTTGCTGGAGCGGCTCTTGGCCTACTATGGCCCCCAGGAGGGGGGCAAGAAAGGTTGGGATGGGGAGCAGCGCCGCCTGGATGTACTGACCAAGCCACCTGCAGTCCCTGTGCCCAACAGTGCCTTGCGTCCCTACAGGGCATGACCCGCTGCTGCCCAGCGACAAACCCCGGCACTTCTTCTTGGGCCACAGCTCGGGCACCAACTGGGTGCACTACGATGCCACGGGCTGGCTCAACCACGTCAAGCACAACCCGGCCACCCAGAACGCCTCCGTGCTGCTGCAGGAGTCGCAGAAGTGAGTGGGATCCCCATTTTGGGGGAGCGGAGCAGGGGGCGGTTTGGAGAGGAGGCGTTTTTGGGGGTGACGGTCCCTTTGTGCCCCCCCAGGAAGATCATCAGCAGCCTGTTTGCGGGGCGCGGCAGCTCGGCGCTGGTGCTGTCGGGCTCTGTGGCAGGGCTGGAGGGGGGCTCACAGCTGGCCCTGCGCCGGGCCACCAGCATGCGAAAAACCTTCACCACCGGGGTGGCCGCAGTCAAGAAGAAATCGCTGTGCATCCAAGTCAAGCTGCAAGTGGTGAGCGGGGGATGCCGGGCTGGGGATCCCACCACCACGCTTTGTGCATCCTGTCACATTGCTTTGGGTACCCTCAATGGCACGGGCGTGAGACCCCAACGGCGCCGTCCCGTGTCACTGCTTTCCTGTCCTCGTAGGACGCCCTCATCGACAGCATCAAGAAATCCAAGCTGCACTTTGTGCACTGCTTCCTACCCAAAGCGGCGGGGAGCGGCGGGGACCCCCGGGGGCTGCCGTGCCGCCGGGTGAGCGGCAGTGAGCTGGAGCTGCCGGCCGAGCACTGCGAGCCCGCGGGGCTGATGCAGCTGGATGTGCCCCTGCTGCGCGCGCAGCTCCGTGGCTCCCGCCTGCTCGACGCCCTCCGCATGTACCGCCAAGGTGAGAGCCCCCCCGGTGGGTCAGACCCCCATGCGTGCTCCTTGGGGCCCCCTGGGGATCCCCTTTGGCACACGCTGCGCTCTGAGCAGCGCTGCTGTCAGTGTCCTCCCCCCAGCTGTTGTCACACTGGGGACACACATGGCCTTACTTGGGTGTCTGCGCCGGGGCTGCCCGGCTGCTGGCAGCTCTCCCAGGCTGTGGGTGACACACGTGTCTCTGCTCTCCCCCGAGGCTTCTTTCTCCCCAGATCTTGGCCAAAATTGTTCAGCGCGGCCAAGGAAAGCCTCGTTCCTTGCAAGGAACAAACAAAGGAAAGGGCACAGGGGCTGTGCCTGACCATCCCCCAGGTGTCCCGGCTGCCCCATAGCTGCCCCGTGGCCCTGCTTTCCCCACTCCAGGCTATCCTGACCATATGGTGTTTGCCGAGTTCCGGCGGCGCTTTGACGTGCTGGCCCCACACCTCACCAAGAAGCATGGCCGCAACTACATCGTGGTGGATGAGAAGCGGGTACGCAGCCTTGCACCCCCGCATCCTGCATCCCGCACCCCGTGTCCCACACTCTGATGCTTCTCCTTCCCCACAGGCAGTCGAGGAGCTCCTGGAGTCGCTGGACCTGGAGAAGAGCAGCTATCACATGGGTCTGAGCCGGGTATGAGCCCCGCAGGGGCATCCTTGCTCTCTATGGACAGGGCAGAGGCGGGCACGTGGCACAAGGGCAGCACTGTGTGCTCCCCCTCCGCCATTCCTCGGGGAACAAAAGCCCCACGCAGGGCCACCCACGCTGGGATGAGGGCCACGGGGCTGGGCACAAAGGGAGAGCACCCCGTTCCCATTGATGTGACACGGGAAGGATGCTGGCGTCTCACTGCGCTCCCCCCTCCAGGTGTTTTTCCGTGCTGGCTCACTGGCCAGGCTGGAGGAGCAGCGGGACGCGCAGACCAGCAGGAACATCACCCTGTTCCAGGCGGCGTGCAGGGGCTTCCTGGCACGGCAGCACTTCAAGAAGAGGAAGGTTCGTAGTGCTTCTCCCCTCCCCGCTCCTCTGCTCACAATTTCGCCTAAAATGGGCAGTGCAGCCTTTCTGCTGCCGCCTGGCCCAGCGCCTCCCCCTCCCGCCTCCACCGTGCTGTGGGGAGTTGTGGGGCCGGCTGTGGGGCTGTGGGCTTGGTGCTGCCCCACGGTGCTGGGATGGAGCAGCGGTGCCAGCTCCCACTTTATAATTAAAGACTGCGTAAAATAGGCATCGCTGCAGCACCTTGGTGCTGGAGGCGGTTGGACAGATAAACCGGGGGCAATTAGCCTGCTTGATAATGAAGGGGAGTGTGCCGGGGTGCTGAGCACCCACGCATCCCAGTCGGCCAGTGCTGCCCCAGAGCTGACGCCGTGCCCCGGTGCAGATCCAGGATTTGGCCATCCGCTGCGTGCAGAAGAACATCAAGAAGAACAAAGGGGTGAAGGACTGGCCCTGGTGGAAGCTCTTCACCACCGTGAGGCCCCTCATCGAGGTGCAGCTCACCGAGGAGCAGATCCGTGGCAAGGACGTGGGTATCGCCGTGCCGCGGGGATGGGGCAGGGTGGGTTTGGGGGAGGGTTGGTGGTGGGCAGAGCCCTGCAGTAAGGTGGGATATGGGACGCTGTGTCGGATGCATGACCCTACAGTGGGTGAGATGCAGGACCCCATGGTGGATGCATGACCCCATGGTGGATGTAGGACCCACCCCATGGTGATTGTAGGAACCTGTAGTGCATGGGGTGCAAAATCCCACGGTGGATACAGGACCCCATAGTAGCTGTAGGACC
>PPHD01029254.1:0-10656 GCA_002909625.1 Bambusicola thoracicus
TGATTGCCTTTAGTTCAAGGCAAACATTACTGTTCTGTGGTGGGTTTTTTGGTGTTTGTTTGCCAGCCTCACTATGGAGTGAAACACTGCAGTTTCTGCTCAGGTGGCTGACAGTTCAGCCCGCCTCACTCATTTCTAATGTGTTTTTTTCCTTCTCTCAATTAGGTGATTTGACGGAAGACCCAAAATTTCCCAAAGTGCAGTGGCCAACTCCAGACCTCTGTCCTGCGTGTCATGAGGAAATTAAAGGGTTGCACAGCTGGAACGAGGCCCAAGTTCTGCAGTTCATGAAACATCACTACGGCAGTGAAAATATTCTTTATAGATACACTGAGAGCCAGGCTGACTCCAGTGATACTGAACTAAAAGATGCAAGGGAGGAGAAAGACAAAAGCCTGCTGGAGAAACCAGGTGGAAATAGAGCAAATGTGGTCCTGAACCAAGAACACATAAGAGATTCAGAATCAAAGCTGTTCAATAAGCTCACAGGGAACCATGGACCTGTCAAGGACAGCGGTAAAAATGCATATGAGTCTGTTAACCATCAGGAGAGCAGGCAGTCTGTCATTTTCTTAGGGATTGGATTTTCCAACATAGACATGAGTCTGTG
Organism: Bambusicola thoracicus; assembly: GCA_002909625.1. Lineage (NCBI taxonomy): Eukaryota > Metazoa > Chordata > Aves > Galliformes > Phasianidae > Bambusicola > Bambusicola thoracicus. The sequence goes on from PPHD01029254.1 coordinate 611, forward strand.
TGTCGTCCTGTATGTAGCATCGTCCTTATTTCTGATGATCATGTACTTTTTTTTCCGGATGAGATCTAAACGGTGGAAAGTGAAGTATTATCGCTCGTCTGTCTAAAAGCTCCCATTGGGAGCCAGGTTGTTTTTGTTGTACGTGGCTGTTCAGTACCAGATACAGCTTTAATATTTATGATCAGGGATTTTATATATGATATTCCTTGTTTTAAAACCCTTTCTTCCCAAGTCATTTCACAAGTGTTCTAGCTTAATATATGGCGCTTGCTGTAAGAACCCCAATCTTTCACTCTGAGGCACACAGTGCTGTCATAAAATACCCAGTGAAGGAAGTATTGCATTTTTTGCAGTGAAGATTTTCCCATAACTTACATCATTTACTCATTTGCAGAGTAAGCATGACATTATGCAATCAGCATAGGTACCAGTGTAGGTTATGAGGTCTACCTTAAATTGATTCTAAGCCTCTGTGACTTTCTCAAGTATTACTCACACTGCATACGTAGAGTAGAAAGCATTGCATCTTCAAGCAAGTCTTCCATTCCCTCATGTGCTGCAGCCAAGGATGTGTGTGCCTCTGCAAGGACGGGAGGCCTGGGGTGGTGTGCATCTCTGCAAGCAGCCTGACTGTGTTTGCTGATGCCATAATCCATTTAATGGAGCTCAGGTGTAAGCAACAACAACCAACTCAGACCCGGTGTTTTATGTGCACCACTGTTGGATGTATTAACAGAGCATTGGATGACTCATTTCTGAACTGGAGGAGCAGCAAAGTATTGCATGTGGAGTTAGCTGGGTGCCAATTCTGGTGGATTCCAGTGAAGGGAAACACCATTTTTTAGTGAAGGAAACTGAGGCTGTTTGCATCAGCATGCCAGAGCAAATGCCTACATCTAGAAATAGTACATTGTCACAGTAATTGTTCTTCCTGGAAGTCAGCATAAATGCTTCATCTGGTACCACCAGTTCTGGGCTCATGGGAATGTCACCTGCTGGCTGTGAGGTCTGTGCAGAACTTATAGCAGCCAACTCCTGTTCTGGTGCTGAGAGCTCTGCTGTGTGGGTCAGGGAGGGTTTTAACTGTAGGTAAGTCCAAGAGCTCTTCCGTTGCTGGACGTGGCAGCAGTGGGGAGTGTGGCAATTGGCTGTACAGATCTGACAGGGATCTCAGCTGACAGCTGTTAGGAGGCATGAAAACAGTTATAAAGTTACCGTTCAGAGTAGGAGTTCCTTTCTGATCTGTGGGGGATAATTCATGTTCTGGATAGTGAAGTTTATAATCCTATCCAATGTAATTGAGCATGTTCTAGTTATCCATTACCTAATCTTTAGTTAATCCTAATAGGTTTTGGCCTCAATGTTTTCTCGTGGCAGAGAGTTCTACAGATCAATTATGTTATATAAAAAGGCTTTTCCTTTCAATTCTACATTTCCAACTTTTAATTTAATTGAATGTTCAGTAGCTCTTCTGTTACACGAGGAGCGAGCAGTCCATGGCCAATTCATTCTGTGTTTGTACCGTGTGTGTCATCCTCCTCCCATGGTACATCCCAGCATCGAAAGCTTCAAGCTCAGCACAAAACCTCACCAAGATATTTTTTCATAATTGAATTTGCTTATTTACAAAATGGATTTCTTCAGACAGGTTTTTCTGCAGCTTCAGACTCCAGTAATGGAGTTGAGCCGGATGGACGGTTCCTTTAAGTGTCAAAACAACTTACAGATAAGGTAACAGCCCCGTGTAGTTGTTGTAAACACGTCAGAGGAAAAGCTCTCCATTCACATGGTGCTGTTATTCTGCGCACATAAGGGGTGCGTTACCTGCAGCCCTGCACAGCCATCTGTGTGGTGTGAGCTCTGTGCCTGCAGCTGAGCACCTTCTCATGGCTGTGCTCTGTGTTGGAGAGCTCTGGTGCAAGAAGCCCTTGTAGGTCTCTTTTCTTTGGGAATTTGTAGGAGTCCCTATGATTGTAGTGCCTGGGCTTGAACACTGAAACAACCTGTAGGCAGGTAGTGGTTGATCTGTGCCAAAGTGCTTTGAGCTGGCATCCCATTAGAGGTCCCAGGAGGAGCTGAGCTGATGGGAAAGCTCAGGCTTGCTGAATTTAAGCTTGAAAATTGGTTCACTTCTAACTGATCCGGGGAGATGTTGGTATCAGCCAACAACTGGAACTCAGAACGAACCAACCAAAACCTGAACTGCGCAGGGAGCGCCGGCTGTGGGAGATGCAGTTTCCATGGGACTGCTGGGCTTCCTGCTGTCAGTGCTGTTTCGAAGCAGAAGAACAGTAATTACTGCTGTTCAGAACTTCCTCTATGCATTACAGTCCCCGTTTGGTTTGACTCATTCATTGTATTTTCATCTACAAAGGAAAACAGAAGGCTTTGAAGGTTTGTGGTAGTTATTCTGCCTTCAGAACAGCAGCAAGTGTGCTGTTGGAATAAGGTGGTTTTGGTACATACCAATAACCTTCATGACAAAATGAACAGACACGTGGAATTGCAGCGGTGTGTTTTGTTTATTAGCACAGAAACACGACATGGAGGTTTTGGTTGTCTGTGCTGCTGCTCCCACTTGGCGTTAGCAGTAAACTGGCACAGACTTTCACTTGGATCGCTTTTACTGCCCTCATCTGGAAAGGTTTTCTTGACTTTGGACTCAGTTGTGTCAACCTTGGTTTACTTGTTCTTGTTTGGTACCTCTGTCATGACAGATGTCAGCCTTTTGTGCCCTTTGGTTGTATGCACGTGTTGCATCTGCTGGGAGGTGCGTGGTGCTGCCGTTCTGCTGGAAGGCGTCACAGCATCTCCTTCCTTACAGTGCTTCACACCGCTGCCTCCTTACTCCCGAGACTTCTGTTCCTGTGTTGTGTACCACCCTTCTGCAATGCCATTCCCAGCTGTGGCTCACACCATCCCTGTAGCAGCCGCTTCCCACCAGGATTTCAGGCCCTTCGTAATTCATGGAGCATCCTCTCCTCTTCAGCTGCTTGTGAAGAGGAAATGCTGGACCTGCATGCAGAGGGAAGGGAAAGGTCGAGTGCTGAAGAACCCCTCTGACATTATTTGTGACGTCTCTGGTTTACAATTTCCAGCCCTGTGACTGCTTGGAGCCGACTGGGATCTCTGAGTGGAACAAAAAGGGATCTCTGAGTGGAACAAAAAGGGATCTCTGAGTGGAACAAAAGCTTCCAGGTGTATTTTCTCCATCTGTGCACTGCATATCAGACGTTGGGAATATTGCATGTAACGGTTCTGTAATTTAAATGTGTTATTTATTCAGGTTCAGTACCCGGACTTTTCATGTCTGTTCTTTGAGGGGTGTTTTTAAACTCCAGGGAGGAAAAGCGAATCTTTTGTACCGAACTGTGTGCTGCTGTGCTTGTTACAAATACAGACATTTGGGCAAAGTGGAGCTTTTAATCCGTGTTTTGGGGATCTTTTTAGTGAAACTCCAGTGCAGACATAGTTTGTGTGCACATCCATCTCCAGTCATCCCCATTGTTTTTATGTAGGTAATCGATTTTGAAAATCTTATCCATTTTTTCACTGTTAGGGCCCAAATACTGCACGGAGAAATGCAGACGTTCACCTGTGGCTCTGGTGGGGCTGTCCCGTCCTCACTGCCCAAAGTTAATGGGTGTGCTGCCTTGCTTCCGATGGGTGCTGAGGGTAATCTGGGTGGGATGTGGGCTGCTGCCCTGCACTGCACAGCAGTGTGCTGCTCATGGGGAACGGCTGCCGCACAGCGCCCACAAACACACAGGCTTTTGAACTCCTTCCTTAGAGGATCAGACATAAAATCCACTTACAAACCGGAGCTTAAGAGAGGCTGCGTGGTTCACTGCCTCCCCCCATGAGCTGCTCGTGGCTCTGGGGACAGCCAAAGTGTTCCGGTGCTGGGGGCACTGTTATAACCCAGTGCAGCTCCACCCATGCAAGGAGCTCCTTCCCGCTCCCTGCAGCACTTTCCGGCCCTTCAGCTCAGAGCTGTCCCATGGGCTGGGATCCATCCCCATCCACTCATCCATCGGCCATGGCGCCCAGCGGTGCTCGGTGTTGGTGTGGGGCTGAGCCCGGTGCCTGCTGTCCCCGGTGGGCAGGTGAAAGTCGCCATGCTGCCCTCCTCCAGGAACATATGTGTGTTTGGAGGCTCCCGCCCCTAAGCTGCTTTTATTAATTTGTAATCCCCTGCGAGCAGGAGGTAAAGGGATTTGGGGGATTAGTGGTCTCACAGTAACAACCACAATTATCAGCTCCGGCTGCTGGGACAAGCAGTGTGCATTCAGTCCTGGGGCTGTACACCATGGGACATGGACAGACACACGGACACATGCACCTACTGGGTGCACACACACATCCCTGCACACATAAGCATTATCAGAATACAGCACAACCACGCAAATACAGACACACAGGTGCACACCCAAAGGACACGTAGGCCGACACGCCTCACATGGATGCATGCGCTGCACACTATCATGTGTACCCACAGGTGCACTCACAGCCACATCGCTCAGCACCACTGTGCACATCCCTGCACTCCCATATGCACCCCTTGCACACGCACGAACACACCAATATGTGCCCAAGTCCGTGGCTGCTTCGTCCTCAGTTAACACAGTTAACCTCTGCCAGCTGCAGGGCATTGATTGCCATGGGTCGGATACTCTCCCTTCTACTTCTTCACGCTCATTAACTAATTAACGGAGAGTGACGGTTCCCCATGGGCGGTGTCGGTGGCCCCGCGCCACTGGAACGAACGGAATCAGGGCTGGGGGGGGCCGGACCTCCCCCCGACGGCGCTTCCCCGACCTCCGCCCGCAGCGCGGTGCCCCCGCGGGGACTTTACGGGGCTCCGGGGCACGCGTGGGACGTGGGGAGCGATCTTCCCCTCCTCGCCCTTGCGCTTTTGTGATGCTAAATCGCCCCTCGGTGAACCGCGGCCCAGCTGCGGCCCGGCCCGACGGCTCGGTGCCGCCCCCGACCCGCCCCCCCGCCGGCCCCGCTCCGCCCCGGGCGCGGTCCAGCCCCGCGCCGCTCCCCGCAGAGCTCCGCCACTCCTCCGCAGCCACCCGCGCACCTCGGACATCCCGTGCACCCGGCGCGCTCGCGATGCTGCTGGAGAGGGTCCGCGCCGGCTCGGAGAAGGCAGCGGAGCTCTGCCCCTTCCCGCGGAGCCCAGGTGAGAGGGCGCAGAGCTCCGCGTCCCCCAGCGGAGGTACCGCCGACGGCTCCGGGTGCCCCGTGGCGCCGCGCTCGGGGTCGGCTTAGGGAAAGGCGGGCGGCCCGACCGCCTCTGCCTCCGTTCTCCCCCATCCGACGTGTCCCGATGCTAGCGGCGTCCCGTGCCCGCTCCCGGTGCCCGTTTCGGTCCGTCCGTGCCGTCGGTGCAGCCGGGAGCCCTCCGCCCGCTGCCGGGGGAGAAACGCCGCGGCTGTGCCGGGCTGAGCGCACGGCCCGGACCCGGGGGGCTCCGCTCGGCCCCGCGGAGCGGCGGATTCCGTCCCGTGACGGCCGCCGTTCCGCGCGTAACGACGGCGGAGTGAGATGGGGAGCTGCTGCCCGGCGGCGGGCACCCCCTGTGCGACCCCCGTTGGCTCCGACGCTTTCCGTTCCCCCTCTGGAAAATCTCCCCGCAATTCCTCTTTTTTGATGTTGTTTTTTTCTTCCCAATTTAAAGAATGGCGAAAACGCCGGCGCTGTCGGTGCGGGCGAGAACCGTCGGTGCGGGGGTCTTAAACGAAAGCGAGGAGGGGACGAGGCGGAGGGGGACGGGGTCGCGGTGTCGGCGCTGCCGGAGCTCCCCGCCATCGGTTCGCTGCCCCTCGTCCCGCTCCGCTCCCCGCGTGTCTCTGCACCTCTCCCCGGCGGCTCTCCGCGCTGTGCTCACCGCGGGAGTTGCGCGGTTGACCACCAACACCGGGAATTGGTTCCTTTTAGCGGCGGGGAAGGAACCGAAACAGCCCGGAGCGAATCCCCGGTGGGAGGAACGGGACCGAAACGCCGATTCCCCGCAGGACGCGACGCCCGCAAATGGCCCCGCGGCCCCGGGGAGAGAGGGGTACCGGGAGGCGGTGCGGGGCGCTGCGGGGCTGAGTTCGTCGTGCTTTCATTATTGAATAATTGTTTTCATTTTCACTTTCTTTCGTTTTTTGTTATCCTGTGGTCAATCCCTTTTCTCAGCAGCTCGCGGCCGTTTGCAGCGCACAACGAATTCCGGGCACCGACCGCCGCTTCCCCCCCCGCTCCGTTTCTCCCCCGGTGCGGCCCCCGGGCCCAGCGCGGCCTCTGCCGTCCCTCAGCCCCGTCGGGGCGGCTCCGCCCGGATTTCGTTTCCGGGCACGGCGGAGCCGTCTCCCTCCCGCAGAGCGCAGCCGAGAAGGGGATTAAATACAGCGCCCCGCGATACGCTGCGCGGAGCTGCGGGCGGGAACGGCCGAGAGCTGCAAATAACCATCCCGGGGGGGGTTCGATCGGATAACGGAGGGCTGAGGGCGCGGGGAGGGACGGCGGAGGGAGCGCCCCGATTGAGCCCCCGAAGTGCCGTCCCACCTGAGCGAGGGGAGCGCGATGCAGCGTAAGAGCCGCCGGGCTCAAACAGCCCCGTGTGTGTCTCCGCGCCGCGCTGCCGCTGCTCGGCTCTCCGGGCGGTTCGGGGTCGGCTGTCGCCGTTGCCGTTATCGCTACCGCTGCGGGTGTCGCTTGTTCGGACGCGGATAAGTGTAGAGGAGACGATTATAGCGATAACGATATCACCTGAACCTCTGCTCCTACCCGCAGCCGTACATCTCTGTATATCTCCACACGGTTACCTTTGCATACGGATACCCACACGTCTGTGTTTATCTGTATCCACGCAGCTGCGTCCGTATATCTGATAAATCCATATTTCTGTGTCTCTGCATCTACATTTCTATCTCTCTCTCCGTATCTGCTGATATCTGTATATTTATGTCCATTTATCTGTAGGTTTTCACTTTCTAACCTACTTGGCTGTTCATTTTTTGTCCCTCTGTGTTTCCATACCTCTGTATCATCTCATTCCAGAGATCACCTCCTCTGATACCTGCAAGGTGACTGAGCACTCCTGCTATGTTTCGTTTTCAGTAGAATTTTCATTATTTTGGGCAGTTTGTTCCCCCCCGCCCCCAGGCCGTTATTTGCTGATGAATATTTGAAATGTCGGAAAAGCAGAGAGATGGAATAACTGTAAGAGGCAGTGTGGGCAGCTCAGCTGGGGCTGAAGTCCCTTCCCATCTCTTCCCTTCGTGTTTTCCCAGGCTGTGCGCGGCTCCGGGGGGGGGTCTCTGCGCTCCGTGCCACGGGGAGAGGCTCTCACAACGCCGCACCAACGAATTGGAATGAAAAAGAATGTTTTTCACGCCGTTCCCGGGGCCAATCCCGGGATTTCAGACGGGAGCAGCTCCGGGAATGCCGGGCCGGGGGGGATCGGGCGGAGATGGGAGGCAGCGGGACGGTCGGATCGGCAGCTGATGGGGGGCTGCTTCCCACAGAGATCCCGCTGTGCGCCGGCTGCAATCAGCACATCGTGGACAGGTTCATCCTCAAGGTCCTGGACCGGCATTGGCACAGCAAGTGCTTGAAATGTTCCGACTGCCAGACGCAGCTGGCCGAGAAGTGCTTCAGCCGAGGGGACGGCGTGTACTGCAAGGAGGATTTCTTCAAGTGCGTGGGCCGGGGGGCGGCGGAGGGGAACCGGGGGGCGAAGGGGAACCGGGGGGCGCTCAGCCCCGTGGACAGCGGCTCCGTGCCGGGGTTCAGCACCGCGGACAGCGGCCGCTGTCGGGCTCAGCCCGCGGGGCTCTCCGCGCTCAGCGGCCGCCGCCTGTCGCCCCTCTCAGGCGCTTCGGGACGAAGTGTGCCGCCTGCCAGCAGGGCATCCCCCCGACCCAGGTGGTGCGCCGGGCCCAGGACTTCGTGTACCACCTGCACTGCTTCGCCTGCATCGTCTGCAAGCGGCAGCTGGCCACCGGAGATGAGTTCTACCTGATGGAGGACAGCAGGCTGGTGTGCAAGGCTGACTACGAGACGGCCAAGCAGAGAGGTACCGCGTGCCCTTCGCCCCCGGGGAAGAGAGAGGCGGCTCCGGGCCGCTCTGCCCTCGGGGCTCCGCTCGTGCATAGGGTTGGGCAGGAGGGAGGGCGGGGGTCCCCACGGGTTGCTGCGAGCTAACCCGCATCGTGCCGGCAGAGGCCGAGTCTACGGCCAAGAGACCCCGCACCACCATCACAGCCAAGCAGCTGGAGACCCTCAAAAACGCCTACAACAACTCGCCCAAGCCGGCGCGGCACGTCCGGGAGCAGCTCTCGTCCGAGACGGGGTTGGATATGCGGGTGGTGCAGGTGAGACCGCGCGGCTCCCATCCCCGGGAGGCGGCTGGGATCGGGTCGGCTCCGGGCACAGCGAGCTGCCCCGTGCTCTGCTTGCAGGTCTGGTTCCAGAACCGCAGGGCCAAGGAGAAGCGGCTGAAGAAGGACGCGGGGAGGCAGCGCTGGGGGCAGTACTTCAGGAACATGAAGAGGTCCCGGGGGACCTCCAAGTCTGACAAGGACAGCATCCAGGAGGAGGGGCCCGACAGCGACGCCGAGGTCTCCTTCACAGGTCGGTGCACGGAGCTCCGTTCCCGGCGGGGCTGTGCCGAACGCTGCCGGCTGAGCGGCGGCCCGGGCTGGGCTCGCTTCACCCCACAGTAATAATTTTTAGCTGCAATATAATGAGGGAAAACAAGTGCGGAAGGAGGAAGGCGGGAGTGCAGGGATCGCCCCGGCACAGCCAGAGCCGCTGCGGCCGGAGACAGCCGTGAGCTGAGAAAGGGCACGAGAAAACCCTGTGACAGATCCCAGACGGAGCAGGGAGAGCTCTCCGGGCAGCGCTGGGCTGTTGGAGCCGTCCCTGCATGCAGACTTCTGAAGGGACTGTTAGAAATACAAAACTCAGAGTTCAGAATTGCCGAACTGAGCTATGAGGAGAAGCGCGTGGGTTCCTCTTAGTTTGGCTGCTGTTGTATTATCCTATTTAGAATCGTTTTATTTGCGTAGTTCCTACTTAATTACTTCCCAGTCGTGTGGGAGCTGTTACCTCCATGCTGTAAAAATAGGAGCTGCTTCTTTTTGGACATTTCTGCATTACAGGGTCTCACTTCTGGGGCAGCCGTCTCTGCAGATAACCCCGGAGCTCACAGCTCTGTGCTCCTCAGCCCCGCGGCCGCCCACTGCCGGGACGCAGCCCTGCGCTGGGTGGGTGCACTGCAACGGCGGCGCCAAACCATCCCCTCTGACAGCGCCTGCACTGCATCCCCGCGGAGCTCAGCCGTGTGTGCGCGGACACCGTTTGTAGGGGTACGGGAGGGAAGCTGAAATGCAAAGCTGTGCAGATGCTGAAGTACAAAACTGTGCTGACGAAGACACACACGCCTGCAGTGCACGGATGTTTATACGCGCACAGCTTTGTGTTTCTGCTCTCTCCCGTGTTCCTAAAAACGGTTTGAGTTTCCAGTCTGTGTATACACACTGTGCCTCAGCGTCATTCAATATGAATGTACTATAAATAATAACTAAAAATTGTTGAACAATTATTGATAGCTCTGTGTAGATCTGTATCCAAGGCAACAGAGCGGCTCTCGCTGCCCATAAAGCCCCAAACGAAAGCAAACCATTTTTGCTGGTAATTTACAAAGTAGTTTCGTTTTTCAGACGTGTTTTTGAGCCTCCCGTCTCCTTATCCCCATCCCGAGAAAACAAACACTGCTGAGATGTAATACATCTTCTTCTGAGCAGCGCGGTTTTTCTTGGGCTGAGTGCTCAGCTGTTTCACGCAGCTCCTAAAAAGGAGAGCGAAATCCAAAACAAACCTCAAAGCCAAATAGAAATGAGAGACTAAAAAGAAAGGATGGGAAGCTCTTGAACTCACGTTCCTCTTTAAAGGATTACTTTAAAGCCACAGTGCTATATTTTAAGGTGTGCTTTTCATGCCTGTTTTTTTAGATCCAAAATGCGTTAGACGTTTGTACTCAGAAATAA
>PPHD01029255.1:0-10656 GCA_002909625.1 Bambusicola thoracicus
GGAGCATGTCCAGAGAAGGGCAACAAAGCTGGTGAGGGGTCTGGAGCACAGGCCTCATGAGGAGTGGCTGAAGGAGCTGGGATTGTTCAGTCTGGAGAAGAGGAGGCTCAGGGGAGACCTTATTGCTCTCTATAACTACTTGAAGGGAGTTGTAGTGAGCTGGGGGTCGGCCTCTTCTCTCGTGTGACTAGTGATAGGACTAAAGGGAATGGCTTCAAGCTGCACCAGGGAAGATTCAGGCTAGATGTTAGGAAATACTACTTCTCTGAAAGGGTGGTCAGGCGCTGGAATGGGCTGCCCAGAGAGGAAGTGGAATCACTAACCCTGGTGGTGTTCAAAGAGCATTTGGATATTGTGTTATGGGACATGGTTTAGTGAGAGCCATTGGTGATTGGCTAATGGTTGGACTGGATGATCCTGTGGGTCTTTTCCAAACCTACCAATTCTATGATTCTATGATGTTTGCCACTCTTCACCACCATAAATAATGCTCAGTATAAGCTAGGTGAATCTGAGCAGCAGTGTTTGAGGGGTGACAGGCAAGGAAATCTGCAGTCACTGCAGAGTGGAAAAACACTTCAACATGTAGCTAGCGCTCCACAATGGAGCACTTCCGCCTCAAAAGTGAGTATTCCAAAGCAGGATGTTAAAATGCTGTTAAAAAAAAAAATCACTTGCATATGTGCTCAGCAAATTATAGATGTAGATGGATCACTGAGTGCTTTGTCTATGAACTCATGCAAAGGGAAGCAAACAGACATATTTGCCAGAGCAGTTTGCCTTGTTCTCCTGCAGTTGGAGCAGGACAGAGCAGAGGGACTGGTTCTTCCCCAGCTGGCAGGAAAGGGATGGCAAAGAGAAAGGGACACCTGAGGTTTTTTGCACATGTATTGAGCTGCCATGGGATAACTGGCACCCCAGCCATCCCAACTTAACATGCAAGTGTACAGAAAGGACAAAAAATGAGCGTTATCTGGGCAAGGGTATCCCATGGGAGATGAGAAGAAAGGGGAGTGGAGATCAGGAAGGAAAAAGGGCAGCACTCTCAGAGAGAATCATAGCAACACAGATTCATTAATGTTGGAAAAAAACACAAAGATCACCTAGTCCAGCTGTCAAATCATCCCTACCATGCCCACTAAACACATCCCTCAGTGCCACATCTATCCTTTTCTTGAACACCTCCAAGGGCAGTAACTTCACCACCTCCCTGGGCAGCCTGTTCCAGTGCCTCACTACTCTTTCTGAGAAGAAACATTTTCTAATCAAACTGGAACAAGTGAAGAAGGCAGTGTGAACTCCTTCATGAGTTCATTCTTAAACACAAAAATAGTAAGTACACAACTGTTATTACTACAAGTTAAAAGCTGAGAATTAACACACAAAAGTGAAGAGGAAATGAAAGTAATGGATATATTACACATTTCTTCTTAACTTTAATGTACTGTATTGCATGCTATAACAATTCATATTAGAAAAGCCTTGGTTTACAAAGAGCACTTCCAAAGGCCCTAGTATATAAAAATTATTTTCAAAATGCATGCAAATGAAAATTTATCATCTGCTAGCTACTTTCATGTTATCTTCAAATGGCACTTTCCCTTCCCATTTTTTTCTGCCTTAAGGTTAACATGACCAAATTAAGAGACTAAAGCAAGATGCTCCACGTTAAGAGCCAAAGATGCCAGTCATCATAAATTTAACTATAATTTTCCTGTTCCTGAAATTTTTGCATTTAAGTTCTTTTTCTTCTAAACTTGTCACAGTGTTATTTGTAACCTATTTATTTATAAATTTATAGATTATATGTTTTGCCACTTTGGCTCTATGTCAGGACACCTGAACTTAACAAACTTCTTTCAGTTTTGCTGCTGGAAAAGAGAGCATTTTAAAATTGATAGTAACAGAAACTGAATAATGCACAGCAAACACTCTTGTTCACACAGGATAAACCCTCTTCACAGATTTCTTAAGAAGGTCAGTTATTCCCTTAAAAGTGCAGATATTCATAAAGTGCAAAAAATGCAAATATAATGAATTGAAACAACTACAAAAAATTCATATGAGCCTTTTACAGTAAGTCTTTTGCAGTACTATTGCAAACAAAAGCAAGCTTTCTGTGGATCAAGATGAAGTGCAGTTGTGGTAGAAAAAGCAGCACAGCTACATCGCTGGAGTAAGGCTGATGCTGAGACAAGCTCACATTGAGGCCAAAGCAAAAATCAGACTATTCCCCATTTTTCACTCTTGGAGGTGATCATTCATGCACAGAAAGGTGTAGCATTTTCTCCTCAAGCAACAAGCCAGTAATTCAGGCAGATAATACTGCTGTGGCAGTATAAACTACCAACCCAAATATGTGATTATAGGAAGAGCTTTGCTGTACACATTTCTTTCAGCATTCTTGTTTTATCCTCCATTTATTTCACCAGTTACTCCAGAATCATTAATAATGTCCAGGTCAAGAAGTACAGCATTTAATTCCCTCATATGCACCAAGTCTCATGTACAAAAACTTTTTATGTGCTCTTTGAAGGTCTAAGTGAAAACGTGGCTCAGCATTATCACCATTAATGGGATCTGAAACACCTATACTTCCTAAATTTAAAAATTTGTAGCATGTCACTCTTCTAAATGCATGACCAGCATGGCAGTTAGATGGGTTTTTTTTGTGTGTGTGTTTTTTTTCTTCTTTTTTTTCAGTTCTAAAGACAATGATACCAAAGACTTCTTTTCACAAATCAAACAAATATATTTAACACAAGATGGAATATTTGACATTGCTCAGTGTTAACTACACTGCAATGAATCTTAAGTGCTACACTGAATTAGATGATCTCTATATACAATCTATACAGTTTGCACCATCTTGATCACTACCTCTAAAAACTAAAATATGAAAACACCTTGATTTAGTTCTTGGAAAATATCACTAGAGGAGGAGGAATGTAAACAAAGGAAACTAGCTGCTAAGAGCATAGACAACAAATAATTCTTTACATCACTCCAACTTCTGATTAATAAAACAGTGTTGACTTCTTTAACTACTACCTCTTCAAGACAAGAACAAGCACAGACAGAATTCAAGGCAGAAAAGTTTTACTAACTTCTGATTTAGCAGCATACTGAGTGCCTAGACCTGCCCACATGGAAAACCCACCTTTACATCACCTTCAAAAACTGCTGCAGTGTTAAGCTGAGTTGCATGCCAAATTACTGGGGAACATTTTCACAACAGCAACCCTATCACAAGCTTCAGTCTTCATGGATGTGGCAGCACATGGACTTAACTCAGATGAAAGCATAGATGATTTCCTGTTCTAAACTGTGCAACAGGTTGTGTAGCAAGTGTTCTTCAGGGCCTCTTATTTTTCCTAGAACTCATTCTTGACCAGAATATGAGGATGCTGCAACGAAATTCTTTGTACCATTGAGTTCTTGATCAATTATACACAGTTTTTATGTTATTTTTACATTTTCCTACACAATCCTGTATGAATCCTGTTTGCTCAAGAGTTTTCATTAAATATGCAATATTTTTTAAAAGGAGCATTTCACTTAGCTGCCTTGAGCCAAAAGTAGTCTTCAATAGAGTATCAACCCTCCCTCCACCTTTATGACTGAATATAGTGTTACATCTCAAAATAGCACAGTGCAGTGCCCTTGAGCAAAGACAGAAAATAAGTATTTTTAAAATATTCTTAATTATTTCAGGAAGGAAGATACATGCATCCTTAGGTACCTATGTTCTAACAAATCTGGACAGCATTTTCCAAATTATCAAGATGTTTTGCAAGGAGGTATATAAGTGTATATATCCAAAATCACCATTCATTTTTTGGTAATTTAATTACAAAAATATGGGGGCTGTGCCTGCACTTTTCTGGGTTACATTCTTAGCAGGTTGAGTTCTGTTAGTCAAAAAATATGGATGGGTCATAACTCTAAGCTGAAAAGAAAGAACACAAGCCCAATGTAAGAAGTGTTTTTGATTCAGCAACCTAGAGGATCAATTAATTTTGAAGCAAAACTGAGTAAACCTAGACAGAAAACAGCTTCCCGTATCCCAGTTTTCTATTTCCCTACTGGGAATTTTAGATTCTACAAAATAATCTCACTTCAATTGTACCACCCATCCCATCTAGATTTTAAAATTTTTATATTGGAGCAGTTAACTTTTCATTTGCTTTAAATTCCATCCCAGATTTTCTTTTCTTTTATATCTTTTAGTGTATATGTCTATGCTTTAATTTTTTTTTAGTTTAAATCAGCATGATTTTGTGAGCAAAACCTACATTTCAAAACAATGAACATCCTCAGATAACCTGAACAGCACTGAGACAGAAGTAGAGATCAAAGGTGTGATCTTCTTCCTGGAAGACTGAGCAGGCTATGAGTGATCAAAGGCAGAAGAGAGAGGACTCTGGATCTTAACTCCTGTTTTCACCACACATGTATAATTTACAGGTTATTGGATTGTGGGGAGAGGAACTATTTATACATTAAAAGTAGGTTACAGGCCTGAAAAGTTATTTAAAATGAAAAAAAAAAAAACAACCACAAACCAAAACAAACAAAAAACCCAAAACAAACAAACAAACAACAACAACAAAAAAACACCACTATGTTTGTTGAAAATATCCAGGAAGAATCTTCTACAATGCATTTATACAGCATTTTTTTCCAAACAGAAATGGTGCAAATGTAAGCAGCTTTGTTTTCAATGAATCAGCATATTCTGACAAAATCAAACAAACAAAAACACACACTATTGCTTGTTGGTGTCATGATAAAAGAGATATTGTGTGTTGAAAGTGATAACTCACAGGAATAATGGAAAATTCATGTTCTGAGTAGAGAATTGCTACTTACATTAGCTTGCTTTTCAGAATATTTAGAGCACATTTAGGCATTTAGACACATTTAGACACTTGCAACTTAGAATCTTCATCAGATTATAATTCTATTTTATGTGAAATTCAAATTGTACAATCACATAAGGGCATTTCTTTAGTTCTTGTCCTACAGTTTGGTATTACTCCCATGTACAACTAGGCTTTTTTCCAAGACAGTGTTCACAGCTTCCCAGCACAGTGAAGTTAGCAATGACATGAGAATTCATACAATCAGTTGAGTTTCTTTGGTACCAGATCCTTGGTTACTTGGTCATTATTTATCAGAGAAAATACCCCAATTAAAATTTTGCTAAAAGGAAGCAATTATTGCCCTGAATGTTTTACTTGGCAAAGCAATGAAGTGCATGTTCTCAAAAAATCCTGAGCTGCTGTATAGAAAATAAATACCAAACGTGTTTACTTACAGAATAGACAAATTCAGCAGTACACTGGTGTAGTAGTGATACATGAATTTGTGACCTCCCAACTCAATGAATTTCATAATGTTACATAAATCTGCTGGACCATTCAATATATAAACGACAGTGAATTTCATGTTAGCTTCAACTTGCTTTCTTGATGGGGAAGTAGGAACTGTACCACAGTCAGTATGATCACAGTGTAGCTGAAAACACACCTGTGCTTAAGTTTACAGCTGATGGACAAAGCTGCTGACTTGGGCAAAGGATAAAGCATTATAAATAAGAACAGAATGACTATTGGAGACCTTGAAATATACCACTAAACAAAAGCAATAGCTTAGTCTGTTATTTACTGGCCTGAAATTCTTTTTACTGAATGCCTGAACAACACCAAAGAGATTTCAAAGAACCAACACAGGTCATGTACCTAGAAGGTGTTTTTATCTGTCCTAGTAACAAGCAGAAAACCTTTATTTGTTATTTAAAATTGTGACAAGAGTATTTCAGTCCTGTTTCAATATCTTCCTGGAATTCTACACTATTTGCAGATGGTTACACTGACTTTATAGACTTAAGAACACTGATTTTACTCTAAATTTGTATAATGCCTAGTTCTTTGGGATCAAAGACTGGAATTTGCATTTATTATTAGAACAACAACATGTAAAGTACCGTTTATCTTAAACAAGAGTGGCCCAATATGAATATGATCACTTTGATCAGTATAGGGCACATCCTGGCTTAGTAACCAGGAGGCGTTAATGCTTCCAGTGGCTTAGAGGGTATCTGCAGAAATGTGCAGCCTGGTTTGTCTTCTAGAAAGACTTTGTTGTTGAAGAGGGACAGTTTATTATACTACCAGAAGACTTTCATAACCAGGTATATTCAAAGTGTAGGCAGCTTCAGGCTACATAAAGGGATGCTTCTGAAGATATTCTCATGCCTTCTTTTTTATGTTTCTCTGATTGTAACAGGAAATTAAAGGGCGCGAATCACTTCATCTACAAATACATTGCTTTCAATTTGTTAACAGATGGTTCATTCAGCTCAACTTCAGCGGACTATATTTGATTACGTATCTGCTTCCTGAAAAGGTATTTTTCTAAAACACTATGGTAACCAATGCTTGCGGAGCATGAAACATAGCAACCAGATTTCTGGAATGCATTTCTGGATGGCTTCTATCGAGCAGAGGAGAAGCAGAATGAAACATTTAGAAAACAGTCCCCTAGTTAAAATGCAGTTAAGTTCTGCAAACAGAATCTCATTCTGTCCTCAGGGAATTAATAACAGCCATGGGACTGGGAATTTAAGCAAAGAAACTTTCATAAAGAACGTCAATTTCCTGCCTGAATCTTTACAGTATAAATTCTATAGAATGTAATGTAGGACACAAAGTGTGCAGTAGGCATGCCCATAATTTAGTATGTTCAATGATGAATTTGTCATTTCCATATTCTGGCAGAGGAGCTGATCTGCATAAGGTATCTAGGCCTTTATCATGCAAACTCTTTCACTTGTATTCATCTTTACCACAATTAGCCTTCTCACTGAAATTAGAGGAACCATTCATAACAATATAATCACGCATGCAGAAGTCTATGGGAACCTTAAAATAAAAGTCATCAATAGCAGATGCTATTTTTAATTATACAGACATAAAACACTAATGCAGTAGAAATCCCATTCTTCTCTGAGGCCTTTAGAGAAGACCAAAACAACTGCATGTTACATTAATATAAAATAAAACATTCATCAATACGTCACTTTCCATTGCTGATCAGTATTTCAAGCTGGTATCTACTGACAACTTGTAGCAGTTTCAAATAAATAGCCAAGTGAGTTCTACATATGTGGGTAACCACCTCATAAGTAACCTCTTTATCTAGCTGGCATAAAGTTGCTTCTGTCACTGTTCATTTCCTTAATTACTTCCCTATTTATCCATTTCCCTCTGTTTTCAGTGGCATCAGCCATCTTTCTTGTTCTGGCTATGGATGTCTCTGTGAGTAACAAAAAGCATAGAATGCCATAGACTTAATAATAAATTTTTAAAAAGTTTTTGTATATGTTGTCAGTGATTAAGTAAATTCTAATCACAAATATCTGTAAACAGAATTTATCATAGGAAATAAACGTTTGCTGAACAAACCTCTTTACCACAGCACTGTTTCATTCAAACCTCCTCTTGTGGTTTTCATTCTGGAAACAATTCCTCCACACAAGTTTACACTTGTTGAGTTAGTGAGATGTGTCCTTCATTTCTAATTACATTTAATATTAAGGAAATACTTAAAACAGTAGCTCTTACTCTACAGGTGTGTAGTCCATCCTCCGCTACTCTGTACTCACACACACATATGTAGCCAAAGAAAACTTTGTCAAAATTTTGCTTGGCATTGAGAAGCAGGTGTTAAGTTTCCTGAACACAGTGTATAACAGAGCTTTAACCCTCTCATACAATGTCCCAGTAAGCACTCACTGGAATCAGGTTTCTGAAGTAGAGGCCATGACAGGGAGCTAGTATGGATCCATGCCCTTTATCAAAGAATAAATCATTTAGCTGATGAGTAATCCCTGTTTTTTTTTCCTTATGGAATTGTCTCCATGGTACAGTAAGAAACTACTATTAACAGAATACATACTCAGTTCTGCTGGAGAGGAAGGATAATCAATAAGTTGTTGCAAACTACAGTTCAGCTCTTCAGTAAAGGAGATTCTACACCTGATGTGTGCTAGGCCATCAATACTTTTCCTCTAAAAGTAACAAATTATTTCTACTCTTAAATACCTTATTTCATTCAAAGAACTAAATAATGCCTGCTATATCTAACAAAAAAATATAGCATTGCCTGCCCAGGTTTTATGAAAACAGGATAATTAGTGTAAAATCGCTTAGGTAAACAAAGTAGTCCAGTGTTGTAAGATATCTGGGTTTAAGTTCAAATTTAAGAAGTTTTAAGCTCACTATTTTATGAGTTATTTGATAGAATGAACAATGTGATTTTCCATCACAGTGCTGTTTCCAGCTAAAGAAGAAGTTAAAAAACTTGCATTTCCTTCTTTGCTTGGTTGTGGATGCCCTGTTCCTGGAAGTGTTCAAGGCCACATTGGATGGGGCCCTGGGCAGCTTGGTGTAGTATCAGATATAGAGATTTGCATGCGGCATGGTGGTTGGAGCTTGAGGACCCTTCCAATCCAAGCCATTCTATGATTCTATGATTCTATATAACTTAGAAATGTGTAATGGCCATGAGAAAGGCAACTGTGACATCTACAAAATAACCTCTAACACAAAACAAAAACAATGAAAAGAGATTCTGTTCCCACTGAATAGTTTAGATAGAGATTTAAATAAAAGAATCAATAAATTTTAGAGTGTGATATCAATGAAGTATTCATTTCAGTTTTTAGTTGGACACTTCTTTAAAATGTAATGTGAATAGACTTTTTAAAATACATAGTTTGTATCATTTTCTTCAGAAATGTATTATTCATTTTGGTGTTCTCTTAGAAATAGTATAAGATCTAAAACCAGAATTTTCTTGGAGCTACCTAGAGAAACCAACAGGAAAATACACGAGAATTGTGAAAGTTTTTGAAATATCATAAAATTCCCTTTATATTTTGTAGAAAGTGTATCTTCAAATGTTCTTTGATATTTGTTTACTCTGTAGTCTTCTAATTTGCATCTGATCGCTATTATATGCCTCTCAGGCTTCTGCCTGTTTATCTTTTAAGCTTCTTGCTTTTTCCCTGTAGTGAATGAACACCACTTTAATTTTTAGTTTTTTTAGCAAACAGGATTTGCCTGTTATCCCTTTAATACTTTGAGTGCACTGTGCATGCAGTCTCTGTTCAGCACTGCACCGCTAGAATGCAAGGCAGCCAACTGCTTAGCTACCAGCATTCCTCTCTGGGCAGAGCAGTGCTATACCAAAGTAGGGGGCTTTCTGAAACTCCTAATGCTTGGAAAACAAGCTCATTATTAAGGCAGTAGATGTTAGAAAGTTTTTTTCCTTTCTAAATGAAATGTGGGGTTGATTAAAATCCACTAGTCAAAAATACTGACCCTTTTTATAAGCTGTCACATCTTTTAATTGTCTCAGACATTTCTGAACTGCTCTTGAAATCAGTATCAACATTCATGGATCAAAAGGCAACCCCTTTAGCAGCCTTCCAGAAGTTTGCAGTGCCAGCCAAAACATGTAGAACTGTACTCTTGCACCTAATTGGATAACATTTTCATTACTATTGCTCTTTCCTTCTGCCTATTTAATTTTACATTTCCACATGCAGAATTTGTTATTATTTAAGAAAGTTTTCACTCTACTCCTCCTCCCCCAGGCCTACAAGAATCACCATGCAAAAGCAGATCGCTGAGCAGCAGATGCTAATCCCATTGCTTAATGCACCACTGGAAAGTAATCAGATATTATGATGATAAGAGCAGTATAATCACCTACATGGAATAAAGTATTTTCATTGTTCATTTTTATCTTCTCTCTCCCAATTTGGATTTCTGTGCTTTGAGGGAGCTTATTTCCCAGGAGCAAATCTATGATGTAGTATTTAAATGACAGCATGGTTAACATGAATTCTTTTACTCTGTATAATCAAGTCTATTACACTGATAATATTGTACGACTTTTAGGAATATATAATTACCATTCAAATACTTAACCACATAGATACCTACTGCTTATTTTAATATAGGGTTTAATTAATCTCCTTGATCCTGCTAAAATGCTCAGTGCAAAAAGAATTACACTTTGATTTATATCATCTATTTTTCATAACTTTTCATCACCAAGTGGGTTTATTTGGATTATACCCAGCAACTTTCTCTTTCTTATTTACCTTTTACAGTTGGAATCTAATCTAGTCTAAACACTTCCTTTCTCTTTTTTTGATGTGCTCCCTTCAAAACATTTAATGTACTTAAGTATCAAGATTTCTATCATTTTTTTTTACTTCCCCTGATATCAATCCTACTTCCTAACAGGAGAACAAAAATGAAAACCTCAGCACATATATAAACAAAAATATTCACATTTTGCTGAATGAAGGTATCAAGTGAAAAATTTTTATTGTAAACAACAATATTTTGTCTCAATCCTACATGTATAATTCTATCATTTTTTTACATATATGCAATAATTCTAATTGTTATTTAATGTATAGTTTTATACTTTAAATTTGGTTTTATTTGGGATTTCATGTTCTTCAATGTAGCTTGTGTTTTCTACTAGAGGAATGACCAGGACATTGGAGTTACATTAAAAAAAAAAATTGGACAGAAAAACTAAATAAAATAAAATAAAATAAAATAAAATAAA
>PPHD01029256.1:0-10655 GCA_002909625.1 Bambusicola thoracicus
CCTCTGACCCTGAACAGCTGTTTCAGAACCTCTCTCCTGAATCATCACGCAAAGCCTGTTCCAGTCATAAACGACCAGTGAAAGTGAAAGGGTTATGGGACAGAATATGTGTTTCAAAACCTAAAACAAAGTTCTGAGATAAGGGGAAGCTGTGGTCATTCAGCAAGCAAACCTTGGACTAGGAAGGAATGTTCTAGGGAGAGCAAATCAATGAATAAACAAACAGAATAAAGTGCCTATGTGGAGATTTAAATAAGGAGTCAGCTGCAGTGTAAAAACAGGAAGTCGTTAACATATGAGGAGAAAGAGATGTTTGTTTTCAGTGCTCAGAGCACCGTAGGCTTGCTGGAATGGAGCAGGATGTGTATTTAGGCCGAGTACTTTCATTTCCACTCATGGGTGCCTTCTGCTTTGAGTGGGCTGGGACAGAGAACTCGTGTGCCACGTAGGCCCTGATGGAGACAGGCAGAGACCCGGCTGTCCCTGCGCTAAATGTAGCCAGGGTCAGGCTGCAGTGCTGCCGAGATCATCTTAATTCCCCCTCTTGCTTCTTGTTTGTTCTTAATTAGCCTTTTTGAAGCGAAATAATTTATCGTAATAGGTCTGGCTGCATATACCACTGAGTTGCCAGTCTGGAGGAATACAAAAAGAGGAGAAGGATCTGCATGTATTTGCTTTCAAATTCTAAGCTCTCCTGCAATAAAAATCATATTTCTGTGCTTATTTATTCACAAGAATAGCCAAGAACACTCACATTTTCAAGTGCATTGTATTAAAAGATCCCCCAAAAATATCTTTAATATCTGTAAGTGTTCCCTGTGAAGAAAAGTTTATGCAACATGCTTAAATATTTACGGAACACTAAAAAAAAGAGGCATTAATTGGCAAACAACTTAATTAAAATGCTTTCTCAAGTAATTAGGAGCAAATACTTTCCTATCTGCTTTGCATGCTATTTGTCTGGTTCTCTGTTTGATAAAGCCTGCCTGTCTGTCAAACTTTGCTTCAGGTAATTTTTTAGCTCTGTGGGGAAAAACTTCAAAAATTACATCTGAATTTAAAATATTTTGATTATCATTTTTGTTTAGCAAATTCTCCTTTTTACTTCGTCTTCTATATGTCCCAGTAAAGCAGCATCCTGGGAATTTAGGGCCTGAAGATGAAATTCTGCATCAAGGCATTACTGAGTTTCCAAAAACACTCTCCAGAGAACAAACTGAATCAATCTAGAATCAACAAACAGTGCAGTTAATTAATGAGTACACCATAAGGGAGCTTTTTTAAACAATGTTGACTGCTGCTGCCTCAGGACCAATAGCACCAGAAGTTATTGCTGGTTTCAAAGACGTGATTCTTAGGGTTCCCCCAAGGCACCTTTTGCTTACATTAGCTATTGACTACAACTTTTCCTCTTATTTGCACCCTAGGGAAAGTATACTTGTTTGCTAAATTACTTTTTAAGTGATGCTTCTTCATGCCAGTAGCCTGAGGTAGATCAGGGAAGATGCTATAGTGTAAATAATAGCAGAAACTGCACTGCTTTACAGCAAAGTGTGAGGAAAACCTTTGAGCTGGGCGCTGCCCAAGCAGTGCTTCCAGGGGGGCTGAACTGGGAGGGCTGGGGACCAGTGGCACTCGCAGCTGGCTGCATGCCCTCACTGGTGGCCACAACCAGGCTTTGAGAGCATGACTCTGCAGGTTTCTTTGCGGAATCAGGACAGGTAAAGTGGGAAAAAACAACGATTCCAAGCCACTATGAACCAGGAAAGCTGAATCAGTCTTAGGAGAGGGATGAAGGATCTGGATGCTGTAGGTATGGTCTTCCATTTAAAAAAAATTCCAAGCAAAATATTAGCAGTGTTTGTTTGTTTTTAAGGTCATGGTATTATACAGTGATAATGCAGGGACTATTTTTCTTGTGTAAATTCTAGAATTTCCCCTTTGGGCTACTTTGCAGGAGGAGAAAAAATTCCTAAAGTAGTATGTCTGTATTTGCCAGACGCCCCTCAGAAGATAAACAGAGTAGGCCATCGTGTTCTTTCAAAATGATCTTTTCTTGTTCCAGCTGTGAGCTAAGAGTTTAAATTATTACCACATAGGCTTAAGCTATCTGGATTGAGTTAAAATTTTATCTTTGTGTAACAGAAAATTCAATGTTGGATAAACTCCTGAAATTCCTTTTTAAAGACTGCAGCTGATGATTGCCCTCACCTGAGTCACACTTTGAGCTCTTCCTTACTGCAACAGCATCCATCATTCACCCAAGTTAAGGAGTCTCATAAATGAAAGTGCAAAATATTGATCTAAATTTGAATGGCAACATTATATAACAATAAGTCCAAGAGACTGTGCAAGTAATGGGGTTAGCAATAATCAGTTGGTATTATTGATTGGATCTTGCTAGAACGCTTTTCCAATCTCTACATGCTCTTAATAAGATTTAGTTTCAAATTACCACTACCATAAGGTTTTCAGTGGGGACTCACTGATCTAATGTAAACTCTTAAGTTTAGGAATAATTAATGGTCAGGGTTGTGGAATGGAGAATAAAAATAAGATATATGGCCCTGTTGTAGCATTTTTAATCAGATTTTTGCAGGACAAGCAAAGGTGTGATGAGCTGCAGGATAAGGGCAAAGCTGGAAAAAGAACTTTGTTTCTGGGGCACTGTCTTTACAAGAGACAAGCCAATAGGATGAGAAAGGATCCTGCAAAAGTCAGCCTCTGATCCCAGAGGAGTGAGATCTGCTACCAGTAAAGCTAATGTCCTCTATGACCATGGAGTTAAACTCAGTCATTTATCGCTTTTATGTTTATGTCTAGTCTTCTTAATTTGCTGTAAATTTGAAGAGACTTTTTGCAGCACAAGCATGGTGACAGGGTGTGACACGGGCAGCCACCATCTGCTGGCAGGGAAAGCCCTCTTGCCACTGTGAGGCTCAAGCACAGCCACTGGAGCCTGGTGCAGCTGGTAGCTGGACATGAGGATGCCGTTTCTTTTGATCTCCTCCTGACACTGCTGTTATTGCTTTATTTTTGATCCATTTTCCCTAAGCAAGCACTGTTGTGCACTGCATATCAGAGAAGCTTTGCCCGGAGTCTGTAATCAGAGAGGGGGAGTTGGTGGCTTCAGTCACTAATAGAAGTCTGCTGAGTTCTGCTACGTTTCTCTCTATGGTGAGAGGGGCACCAAATTTGCAATTTTCTTAAGCTGTTCTGGGGCTGATTTTGAGAATTTCAGACAACAGACACTTCACTCTTGACATCAGGGAGCAGACTATAATTGTGATTTTGATGTAACATTTTATCTGATTAAGCATATAAAGCAAAATGCATCAGTTGCTTAAATTCAAAGAAAGAAAAATGGAGTAAATGTGTGTAGTGAGGTGAGAAGGTGAAGTAGTTTCACTGAAAACAAATGTGAAAACTGTATCAGATTTGTACCGTTACTAGCAATGGTTCTGATGTCAGCCAGCTCTCCAAGCACCTTTGTAAAGAAATTTGTATATGCTGTTTTACATTGCCATATAACAAAGTTTGCTCTACACAGATCTCAAATATAATTTTTATTATCTGTAAAGGGTGTGACTTCAGATTAGGAGTGTGTTGCCAATACTACTTATAAATTACGTTTATTCTCTGTATCAAATAGAAATAAACCATTCCACACTTGGCATTGATACATTGATACTGTCTCAGGAGAAAAAATATATACATCATTTCCATATGGCTGGTTCAGTTTGTTCTTTGATGTATAATGAAAATCAGGTTTTGAAATATGTATCAGATTGCTGCATGCAGGAGTTGTAGAAGATCTTATCTGGTTTACCTTTATAAAGTAATGAGGCAGATTACATTATTATATTATGTTTACCCTATGCTGAGAATTTAATCCGTCAAATACTGTTAATGTGTTCTTTGTATCCGTTGTAGTCTCTGTAGAAATAAATAGGAGGCATTACTTCTGGAGTGACTCAAGGCACTGGGTTTGAGTCTTCAATGTAGATGTGAAAGAGTCCACATTCAATTATCAAATATCTCAAAATTCCCAGTATGTCACTAGGCTTTGTGGCATCATCTGCTGTCCTGTCTAGCCTGTTTACAAGTCAGGAACACCACCTAGACATCTCCAGGTCCCCACAGTGAGCTTCATCTTTGATTTTTCTCAATGGGACCCGGCCATCTCCTTTATAATCACGGCTGTGATAAGTTGACTTGTACACCATGCTCTGTGCTCTGCTTCTGTACTTCTGTCCTCCTGTGTTTTGTGGCCTATAATCAGTGTAAAGCCTTGGAAGAGTATTTTATGTACAATTTGTCCAACTGTTTCAAGTGGATTTGCAGTGTATCTGGCTCACTAAAATTTCATGTCAGCTAATAAGGATGTTGCTGCTGACCTTACCAACAAACTGTCTACCTACTTTCAGTAGATCTTGCTTATACCATCAACTCCAGAAGGAAAGGTCTGCTTTTCCATGACTGTAACTGGAATGAAAAGTTTATCTGATTTTCTTGAAGGAATAGGACTATTGTGCTGTTATTAATCTGCTTACATGTAGGGAGTGTGTCTGAGGTTTCTGGATATAGCTGACTATAAATACTTGGTAAGGATGGATGGTAGCACCCTCTGGACTACTCGACCTCCAAAATAAAATCCACAAAAACTGTGAAGCTCTCCATGTCCTCATGGGGACAGAAAAGGGAAAAACTTGGGTTTTTTTTTATTCTGCGGATCAAGCATCCAAAAATTATATATGACACCAGATCCTTTATGGATTGCTAATGTTTCACAAACATAAATTAGCTTTTAACTCAACCCAAATTCTTGGATCTCCACAACTTCTTGGAAGCCTATGACAGTTTTTCTCTGAAGCCTGCAGTTGAGGTTTGAGGTTTAGCCTCAGCACTCCTATTGGCAGACTGCTTCATGTGGCAGTGCCATTCTCAAAGTTCTGACTGGGCATAAGCTGATTCAGCTAGTTCAAATCCTCTGAAATTCTCCAAAAGAATTGTCTTTGTGCAGCAGATTTTATGGCATACCAGGTACTGTCTGTGCATGCAGCTGTAATCAGGCATTGCCTAGCTCCTCTCTGCTAACACACAACTATACATAAATATATATGAATAGAATGAGTCTGCATTCTAACTTACTGACAGAAAATTGTGAATCCACACCTCATCTGGATCAAATGCTATCGAGTATATTAGTAGTTGACTCTGTCATGAAGGTGGATGGATTGAAGGACTGCACAACACAGTCTCTGATCTGTTCATAGTGGAACTAATACCTTTTAATTACAAATAACTGAATATCAGTATTGACCCACAGACAGTCTGTAACTAGACCCTAGAAAATTCCTGACAAACCTGAGCTGTCAGGCATCACGGCATTTCTGAAATGTGTTATCATTCTCTGTTACAGCAATGGGGATTTACAAAGCTGAATCATCCAGACAGCCTGAGACAGCTAACTTCCATACAGTCCTTTGCTGTAACCACTTGGCAGAGAAAGGTTTCAGGTGGTGATCTTGCTGCCTGACCATTTGCTTGTTTATTTATTTTCTTGTACAACATCAAAATGCTTCAGCATTATAGCTGTGAGAGTTTGAAATCCTATTTGCAAGTCAAACTGTTTCAAAGTAGCCCTGAGGGGAAGGAAAACAAATATTCCCTTAACCTTCATTCTAATTATGTCAGTCATTAAAACACAAGGAACAAAGAACAATGTTTATTAAAACTCCCTTTTGTTGATATCTCCTCTTTAAAGTGTGATTCATCCCAACAGCTGTTTAGTGGAAAAAGTCTTCATGGAAGGGAGGAAGAGGATGCTTCTGAATAAAGATCAGTTAGCAAAATATATTTCTTTAAAATATTCAGATACTCCTTACAATCTTCCATGCTATTTGTAGAGAGAAGAGTTACTTTAAGAAGGCATTTCTATTGCAGTTATCTCTGCAATTCTGACTTCATGCAGTCCACTTAAATGCATGTTCCTGATGAAATCCCAGAGTGTTTGATGGCTGCTGGTTAGACCTAGAGCTGGCACTGTGTTCTTCAGACAAGCAAATAGGAACAACAGGAGTGGTTTCTTCCCACTGAAGACTTAATTTCCCTTTGCCATGAGAACTCTTGATTCAGTAATTAGATATTAATTATTTTAATCCGTGAGATTATTAACTCAACTCCTTCTGCTTCAAACAATAAAGGAGGCTGGACAGACTTCTGCTCTAAATACATTCACTTTCTCTATAGTTCTCTCCTTTCCTGCACTGCAAATTTCAGCACAGGCTTCAGAGCAGAGGCAAATGTGCTAGGTTTGTGACTTAAGTGTCTTGCACTGGGTGCAAGATGTCCATGCTGTGCTTTGGAAAAATTAGTTTCAGGCTATCTGATGATCCACGGGGGCTAATAGGAGAACAGGAACACTGTTTTTTAGGTGAGATTTGCAGCAGCATGGAGACTTCTTTGTAAATTAAATGGCTTTCCACAGTGGAGACTCGACCAGGCTGCTGTTCTCAGTTCCTACAGCACTTTATTACAGAAGGTAGATCTGGAATACCTTATTAGGTTCAATTTTCACTTTTTGCTTTCCAAATGGCGGGCTTTTTATTATTAAGAGCTGTAAAAGTCCTAATAACTTCAGCATTTACTCTGGAGGTGATTTCTGTTTCCACTTCTGCTTTCATCATCAACAGAAACAATCATAAAGATTTGGGAAACAGCGTAGATGTTTTAAACTAATATGTACCTCTGGAAAAAAAAGAAAATGGAAGTTTAATACATTACTAGTTTGGTATAGACAGTAACAATTAGTTTCTCTGTCTTGGTGTCTGTGCAACAAGGCCTCCAGCTGGCTTACAGGCTGGCTGCTACAAGCAAAAAGAAGCAGTCAGAGCAATTGCCATGGGACTAAAGGGCTTTGGCTCCCGGAGAGGTGCTGTATAGTACATCTCTACTGCATTGCACCTGTCTACCTTTGTACGGAAATACACGTTGCTCTTGATGAACGTGATGATGATAGCATATGCTGTTGAGGTTGTCCTCCTAAGTTGGGGAATTCTATCAAGTAGGTTACGGAGGCTTGTCTGAAATCCAGGTCACACCTGACACAAGGAAAGACAAAGGAGGTGACTTCTGGGAAGCTACAGATCCCAGCAGTAAAAGAGAGAGTGAGAACAAGCTCCTTAAGTCGAGTTCTCAAGGCTCCATGGTATACAAGTGTCAGCTGGTATCTTGAACTCTGTCATGTTTTGTGGCTGTGAGCATGAAGACCATTCAAACTGAAAAGATCATGACAAGAGTACCAAGCGTAGGGCTGATGGTATGAAAACAAATCACTTGGGGAGCAGGTGGGAAGCAATGGGGGCCAAGCACCTTAACCCCACTCCAAGCGCATCTACTGTTCCAGCAGCAGAAGGCGGTTGCAGTGCAGTGTAGGGAATCCCGAGGCAGCTGGGGGCTACAGTTCTGTCATGTAGAGCCCTGTCACTGGGATAGAGGCTGAGGCTGCCAGAGCATTTCTGTAATGCTTAAAAATTCTTCTTTCAATAGAGAGATGGGATCATTTATTCTGGACCTCTAAGACAAAAGTGGGTAAGGAGTTAGAAATTCTCCTGAACTGCCTGCTGTAGAGGTATATTGAAACTGAAAGGATCAGAAGCTGGCTTCTGTATCTAACTTCCTAGAGTTGCTCAGTAAACGTATCTTATCTCACAGAGCAAAATAGTTTTGATTTATACCTCTGCATCTATTTTCCTCAATGAAAAGACTATGTAAGTGTATATGTATATATTTCACACAAAGGGTGGTGACACACTGGAACAGGTTCTCCAAGGACGTTGTGGATGCCCCATCCCTGGAGGCATTCAAGGCCAGGCTGGATGTGGCTCTGGCAGCGTGCTCTGGTGGTTGGTGACCCAGCACATGGCAGGGGGGTTGAAACTCGATCATTGTGGTCCTTTTCAACCCAGACCATTCTATGATTCTATATATGAACCTATAGTTCTATTTTAACAACAAAACTAGATCAGGTATTGCTAGTATTATTGGTATCTGTTGTGAATGTCCAGTAGGCTTGCTTTTGAGGACTCCTTTATTACCTAGCATGACGTAATGCTACCTGGAATATCTGCTGATTTGCAGCACCCTACTCTGTATCTGCTGTATCCATATTTTTTGCCTAAAATCAGACCCTTGCCTTGTTCTGTAAATAGCAGAGGATGTAATTTGGTTCTGACAGATTTATTTTACTGGAGAGCACAATTATTATACAATCTATTTTGTATAACATGAGATACCACACATCAGAAAACACACACAAAAAAAAAAGACTCTAAATTTCACAAAGTCAGAGGCTGACTGGATGGAATAAGAGAGAAACCTTACAGAAGAACTCAAAATTAAGGAAAATTGTATTGAAGACAAAATGCTTGAGGTTATCTAAAAGCACAAATCCAGTAAATAGTTTTTTTTGTTCTAAGAGGGTAATTAATAGATTCTGTTGGTGTTGACATGGACACTAGTGCACACAGTTCTGGTTGGACAAAGGGCCCTATTCCTTGAAGGTGGGTTTCTGTAGAGCTCTGGGAGACGCTTCCTTGGTGATGTAAGACTGATGGGATTCTTAAAAATAAATAAATACGAAGTTATGAGTATTTAGAAGCCCTATCCAAGTTGTAACTAACATTTTTTTTCTTTTCCCTGAAGCTGTCGTGTGAATTAAGTTTTCAGTGGGGGTACTCTTTTATGTGAAACTAAATATATATGGATTGCAAATTAATGGTTCACGTTCTTTTCTATGACACCGTAAATGCATTTAAATTAAAGATACTACTTCCTATTTAATTTGACACCAGAAAAAAAAAAATTGATAGAAGGGTTTGCTCATTGCTAGATCTTAAGGAAGCACTCCATTTTTACTTCTGAAATATCACTGTCTGCTTGATTCTGATTGGAGCCTTAAGTTAAAAAAAGAAAGAAAGAAAGCACTTCAGATTTTGAAAGTCAGTGGCAAAACTCAAACAATCCAGCATTACATATATTCAGGAAAATAAACATGACCTAATTAAAAATGTGAACATAGAGGTAAAAGCACCAGTTGCATTCCATAATTGCCAGCAGTCAATGTTATTGCATGCAGAAAATTGACTAGCACATCCAATATAAATTATTGATGTACTTATATTGACTTATTTTGACTTTGATGGATAGAAAATGTGACGCTATTGTAATATGCATATTGTATTAATAACATAACTAATCAAATATAATTTTTAACAAACTATGACATAAGGCCTTAAATAATTGATGGAGAACAGTTTAGAGATGGTTAGTGCATTAGTTGAATGTGTTCATTTCACTGACCATTTGGTCTGGTCCCATCTGCCACGAGTTAGCTTCCTCGTCTCTCTAGTACCCATTCAGGTGCATTTGGAGCAGCTGGGATATTAGTTCTCTGTGGAGAAATAAGATATCACCACGACTCGCCAATGCTCCCTGCAGTTCCATGTTCCCCAGCAGCCTCTTCAACAATAGGACAAGGCCCTTCTCAGTTCCAGGTCTAATAATTTAATCTCATAAAACAATGTAACTTAGTCCCTTAGAGAGCTTTGCCTTATTAATAAAAAATGCAGGCATACAATTTACATTGTTACAGTGACATTCTTCATATTGTGGTTCTGTTTGTTTGTTTGTTTTTCATTCTATCAAAAGCTGCTGGAAAAACCTTAACAAAAAAGAGACTTAGTCAAGGAAATAATGTGGTCAATAATGTGTTGAGCTAGCAGGCCTAGGACTGTAGCATGAGAATGAGGAAAAGCTGGGGATGAGGTAGGGGATGTATGTGAGAGCTGGTTAGGGGTTCTACACTGGAGGAAATGTTTTAATTCTTTAGTTCCATGATGCTAGAAACAGAGCACAAGCAGCAAAATGAGAAAAGCTCACTGTTATCTTTGCTGCTAAGCATTGTAATAGCAAATAGGCCATATTGGCTTGATAATAATAATAGCATTGTTTAGCAATCTGCTGGATGGTGAACCAAGGCAATGTGTAACGTGGATTTCTGTACTAAAACAAGTAGCTTCCCATAACTTTTACTTAAGCTATGCAGTGCAAACTGGCTGTCTGCTGCATGGAGTGTGTGCAGGCTGGGCTCACTTCCAGGGAAGTTTTAAGTCAGAAGCAGCTCTTTATTGTTAACCCTTAGACAGTACCCAGAGAGGAATGTCAAGATAAACAACTGACTACAAGCTTAAACAAAATATTAGCTGATAGCAGGCAAGTCTTGAAAGACAATACTCCTTGTTGTCAAATATTACGTGAGGTGGTGGAAAACGATGCTCATCGGTGGGCAGTTTACAAGAGCTTCCAGAACACCCCCTCTTACCCGCTGCTATTTCTGCTCTATGCCTACTATGAAAATGCCTATGTTTTCTGATGCTGGTTTTCAGCCTAGGCACATCCTCTTTCTGCTTAAAGACTTAGAATACTCCCACGTGGTCTGCTAGACTGCATCAGTGTGCCCATCTCTGCAGCGCTCCCTGTGCTTATAGTGGGACTCTGCCTTAGTTTATACGTAGCTAGATAAAAGAGTTTCAACAGTTACCTGCAGCACTCCAGGCACAAGTCAGAGGGTGAAATCAGCCACTGAATGAACA
>PPHD01029257.1:0-10655 GCA_002909625.1 Bambusicola thoracicus
TTCTAAGTTGTAATCTGGACTAGCATCCTGAATAGTGACATCTTTAAAACCTGGGCTTTCTGGTCCCCAGTTAAAATTATGCTTCCTGCTACAGTCCGCTCCCTAGCTCCAAAGAAACAAAAATGAATTCTCAATCTATTACCTTAAGCAGTTTTATTATATATTCAAAATGAGACATAAATGCCCATAGGAGTACTTGAAATATTGAGCTGTATTGATTTTTCTCAGTTATCAATTCAACCTACAGCCTCTCAACTACCACGTCAGACCCTTCAGATTTACAGCTGATGCTGCAACATACCAAACCAAGCTGTTTAAAAAGTTGTTTCTCCAAGCTAATAGTTGAAGTTCTTTTCTTCAACTATTATCTTGCTTTCCCTTACCTGAATTAAGCTGCTAAAATAGCTTTGGAATTAAAATAAATGAAGTTCTATGTAAGCATGAATGTATTAATTTGAGCTATGCTATTTAGACTTTTGAGTACAGAGAATGTAGTGGGAGCCCAAATCAGTTCCTCTGCTCTCATTAGGAGTCTTGAGAATTGCTGATTCACAGAAATAAGCAAGTCCATCAATAAGCATTGGTAAGAAGAGGGCCTACTGGCCACAAAGGCATTGATTAATGGTCATTCACTAAGATCTCTTTCAAAGAGACATACATGTAATGTCTTCTGAATTATGCTGACACTGTAAATCAGCATAGCAATGACACCATTCTGCCACCCACTGAAGTTTAACGGTCTCTTAGAACAGTTTGGCAACGTGCTTGTGGAGAATTAAGACTATTTTAAATCCTGTGAGACTGTACTGGTCTATAACTATCAGTTAGCTAGCTGACTCTGCCCTAAAGCCTAAGGCAGATCACAGCATGCACAGACATTTAAAATCATGCTACAGCTTCTGCTTGTGATACCTATCATTCAGAACCATCCATTTTCCTGATTTTTCCTGCCTTCACTGCTGTACAAATTACATGCAAGAAAACAGAATCCATATGACTGTCCAGATAACTCTTACTTGAATTTCTAAATCCAATGTCAAATCAGAATGCCCTCTTTCTATTCAAGATAGCCTGAGACTATGCTGTTGTTATTCCCTATAGCTTTTGAAAAACCATGCAGTTGTCTGGAAAAGAACACGCCTTCGCATCAGTAATGGTACCACACCAAAAAAGGTAAGAATTATAATACTTCATTATAATACATTAGCACTGTAATTGATATATTACCATTTTTGTAGCTACAAGCAAATAAACCATTTACATAAAGAATTTTTACAACCTCAAAAGCCAATCTGACATCTCAGACAGGTTAATGTGCTCCCCCAGAATTCCTGTACAGTTGAACATTCTGAAGTTAGTCCAATTATTTCTTACTAAGTCATATTTTCACTAACCATTAGGCACATACTAAAAATTACACTGTACTGGGAAACAGAAGCCCAAGCAAGCTATCAACTTGACCAATGTTTCAAGTACTTCATTGATGAATTCCAAACCTCAGACAAACGGTGGACTAATTGTTACCAACCTAGTTCTAGCACAATCTACCCCTTTCAAAATCATGCAAATCATAATCTTGAAAGCTTACTCAAGTTGTCAGTATGATGCAAAGGTAATGTAATCAGTCAAACTGAACATTTATTTTCGTTCCATTTTTCATCTCTAAACACATTCTCCAGCACAGTTGAAAGCATTACCTTAGTTTCACGTTAGAAAAATATTAAGTATCAGTATATTCATTGTTATGTTAAAGTCTTGGTGACTGAAAATGAAACATCTGTAACGCAACCAAAAGGCTCACCCTTACAAGATCAGAGTCGTCCCTTTTGTCAGTTTTCTTCCCTGGTAATGGTGAACTCAGTGTGAAGTCTTCATTTTCACTGTGGTCCATTTCAGTACTATCAAGCCTAGAATCAATAAACATTTGTTCTCATTATTATAATATAGCAGGTAATCATTTAATATATATATTAAGAACAATCTTCAGAAGAAATCTGTTCGTAAACCACGAACAATCTGGCAGAAAGAACCTTTCACTCGGGCCATTACAGCTGCCATGGGATACCACAAACAAGAACATCTAAGTCTCAGGGCAAGGGGTCAATATGATCATCTCAGTTTAAAAAACAAACAAACAACTGAACTTTTTGAAACAGAAATGCCTTACTGAGATATAAGAGATCTGTGTATGTTTACATTTGCATACCCTTTACATACCAAAGATCCCCACAGACCAACTAAAGCACTTTCCTACAGTGAGGTTTGTGCTGTAGAACAGTAGATTTAAATTTCAGAGACAGTTCATCCCTCAGCTTTCTTTAGTTATTTATGGCAGCATATATGTAAAAGCAATTCCACTTTTATTTCAGTTTCTACATATGTAAAAGTGGGCAATGATTTGTAAAACACTGAGACCCACAAGTAGAAGGTAATACACAAAAGCCAAACTGCAAGAGTAATTCCTTTTTATCTCCACTGAAACTGGAAAAAGCAGTTTTAATTTTATGTTATTAAGTAACAGTGCAGAGTTTTAACAATAAATAAGTATTCCATGCATTAAAAAGACAAGTGGCACTGAGATGCACCAACTCCCTGTATTGGGCACTGCCTAGACTGAGAAAGGCATTCCTCTACAAGTAGAAAAGCTGCAGTGAGTTCTGACAGTTTTTATACATCACCTTAATGGACGCAAGCTTGTGTGAATATATTCAGTCACAGTGAATGGGAAATACCATGCATAATGAATCATTACCATCACTTCTAGTGGACTTTTCTTCTTTGGTATCGCCACTAGAAATGCTAATTGATTTTACTTAAGTGAGCTGGGGAGACCATGAAGATGACAGAATAGGTTAAGGCTGCAAGCGCAGCATTTTTACTTTTTTTAAATAGACTGGATGTGGTCTCAGATTCACTTCACTGGATATGAAGAAGATGGATTCTAATCTGCCTTTAATCAATAATATATTTCTGCATATGAACTTGTATGACTTATTTCTTACAAGTCTGTGTAAATGCAATGGAGTGGTGAAGTATTTGTTGCGTGGCACTGCTCTACTTTTCAAATGAATAGTATATATTAAATATTCACAGAAGAATCAACTGAGAAGCCTTAGTTCAAAACATAACTTTCTCTCAGTCTTGAATGAATGAGAGAAGATTAATAATGGGGAACATGTAATCTCTAAATTTCTTTGTGAAACAAATTAATGATGTGACCTTCAGTTAAATAAAAGATACCAAGACTGTAACCTAGAAAATCAAAATAAAACAATGTATAGATTTTATGGACAGCTAGCTAACTAGACAACTAATTCTCTAACATTTCAGTATGTCCTTCCCATTATCACAGGATCTAAACCCTAGGAACATTTATCTGCTAAGTCCAGCACAAATTCATAGAGGACGAAGTTATGCTACATCACCATATGGGCCTACCAGTTCCCTCTTTCTGACATGTAAATACATTACAGCAGGTTACAAAGTTCCTAGGATCTGCAGATCTACATGTAGATGTATGAAAACCTCTTTCCCTACCTCAACAAACTTGTAGATGTGATTTGATTCTCTTTTAAGTGATTGCTCTCGAATGTCTTTTTTCTTTCTTCATTTCTCTCTCTTTGTTTTTTTTTAAGAGAAAATTTATTTCTGTTGTTGAAAAGCTCAATTTGTGGTTCCCATTTTGCAATGTGCCATTATAACTTCACTTCAAAATGATATAATTCTGTTTCTCACTTAAAAAGTATTATAGAAATATTCAAAGTTTCCATTACAAATACTTGAAATATCAAAGCTCCTTTGTTGTCTACCAACCTCCCTTTGATCCTTCCTGGAGAGCTTGGATTTGAACTGCTGCTGGCATTGCTTACAGTTTCCATTCGTGAAGATTTGGATTGAGACTGCTTGCCTGCTGACGAAAGAGGCTTGTTAACTGCTCCAAGAACATTGGCTGCTTTGGGCTGAAACCAAAAATATATTTCCTTTATTTTAAACTAAGCATTTAGATAATATTAACATGTACTATACTTAAAATATTCACACATTTCACTTCCTGCAATCAGAATTTTGATTACAACACAAAACAATAAACATTAAAATAATGAAGTTATAATATGAGAAGGAAGCTGATAGAGTTGCAATCAAATAGCCAGCTGCCACCAAAACCAATATTATTTTCTCAGTGCTTATAACTCTGTCCTCTTCTCACTGGTAGTAGTGGGTGGTCACCTGACCTTGCAGTGAGCCACTTCAGCACTTCTTCTGAAGTTTGCTTCCTGCTAATGTAACTGCTGGAAGCAGCTCTCCATTTGGAACAGATAAGCATCTCAACTGGCAAAACAGAAGTAGCCGTAGGACAGCACTTTCAGCAAATATGCCATTAAAGCGGCTTAGCTGTAATGGCAAACCACACTGGCTTCAACTGGGAATGAACGAGGGCCTCAAAAGCAAATATTCCAGAGAAGACTCCAACAATTCATACACAGATTTGGAAATTGTTAGGCTTTTAATTAGGAGCCAAAATTTCCAGACAATGGTGAACTTTGGGTTACCTAAGTGGATTACCTTTCAGATATGTCAAATACGTCTAGCTTATAATAACTTTTGAGTAAGTTGAAAGTGTTCAGTTACTCCTAAAGAGAATAGATCCTTTATGCCAAGCACCTGCCTACAAAAATGGTGAACAATTAAAGACCATTCCCCAGACTTCACAACATCTAGGATGATCCGTTCTCTATTTCAATATTAGATTCTAACTGGTGACAGCATAAAGAAAAAGCCACACCGCTTAACACGCACATCATAGCAGCCTTGAGTGTTCCTTTTTCAGAGATTTATAAGTGAATTCAGAAAAAGCTCAAAAGCACAGAGATGTCAAAACTCAAACTGGATCAACTCCTAAGGAGGGACTTACAACTAACAGAACCTGCACTAACAGTTCTGCCCTCATCACTGAGCCTACAGTGAAGACACACAATTTAGTATTCCATCCCCAAAATGCAATACTCTAGACCAATTCTCATATCATGTTGTTTTCATAATGAAAAAGCAATTGA
The DNA here is from genome assembly GCA_002909625.1 of Bambusicola thoracicus. Classification (NCBI taxonomy): domain Eukaryota; kingdom Metazoa; phylum Chordata; class Aves; order Galliformes; family Phasianidae; genus Bambusicola; species Bambusicola thoracicus. The sequence continues at coordinate 5,055 of PPHD01029257.1, forward strand.
ATAATTCTAGTGCTCAAAACTTTGGTGGCTGCTTTTTACAAAGTTCCAGAACTACAAAAAAAAGAAGTTCGAGCACTTGGCTCTAGAACGTTAAATATAAAATCCCACTTAGAAAAAGAATTTCAAATGAGGCTACTTGCAAGATATAGAGCTACTGGAAAATCCAAGATGATGAAGATTCAAGACCACTGGGACCAGATGACCTTTAGAGGTCCCTTCCAATCTCAACCACCCTGATTTTTCATGGTAGCAAAACCATGTTACTTGTCTTCTAATGTTGTCATGGCAAACTTATTATCAATAAGCTTGGGACAGAACTTAAGAATTCTCTGTCAAACACTGCATGACAGAACTTAAGATTGACTATCTGAAGTCTAAAGACAAAACTTCCTTTTTAGAACTGTTGTATTTCCAGTAAAAAGTGATTTCTAACTCATGGAGTTCAAATATTCAAACGCTCAATACAGTGCTTATATACTCAAATCGGTAAACACTGGCTTGCACCTTCGAAAATAAAGATATCATACTATGTATTTTTTCCTAACTTGCATTCTAACTCTACTAGAAAGTTGCTGGCTCACAGATACTGCTTCATTTGCAAAGTTCAGGCTAATGAACATGCTGCACTTTTACTTCTTTAGCAAAGTAGCAGATAAATGTTTTCCTGCAATCAGGAACAAGATACATTAATCCAGATGAAAACCATAATATGCCCTTTCCTTTACTAAATATTAAATTATTATTAAGTTTGTTGTTGTTGTTATTAAAAGTAGACAGATCAATTTTCTTAAAAATAAATAAACAAACACACACCTTTCCAGGAGTGAAAAATGACTTCATTTCTGGAGGAAGATAATTTTTGGTGTTACTAAAATTCTATAAAGAAGGAATAAAAAAAATAATCAATGAACAAGATATAAACATTTTGGAAGTAGTACTAGAAGAGATTTTCATTACAACATTTATACTTCTGAAATTTTAAACCTGAACTATAACGTCTCCTAAAAAATTATAAAGGCAGAGCAATGTGTGTACACATAAATACTTAAAAAACAAACACATATCTTCAACTAATTACAATACAGAGAATTCTACAAGATCTACACAACTCTTGCATTACAACTACTGAAGATTTAAATAGACTTATCTCAAGAAAAATTAAACTCCAAGGTCTACCTTGTCAGGTTGAGTAAAATATCGTGCTGGAAGTACAGGATCTTTAGGGGATTCCAAACTGTATGTTGTACTCTTTGACATAATGATATTCATTGCTACATCACAGACTGTGTAGAGTTTCTGTAAGTAATAAATAATGAAAAATAGGAATGAAAAATCAGGTCATTTCAAAGTCTGACGAAAATATTCTTTTGAGCAGTGGATTATAAAAGGTCCGAGTTGAAAAGAATATTTAACAGCAGCATCCATATTAAACAGTGTATCACCAAGTTCTAAAACACAGAAGCAGAAAAGCACTGTACACCCAGCAGTTAAAGAAAGTTACCTTCCATGATCTTTCAACACTTTAAAATTAACATATGTCATGGTTTCAAAGTTAAACCAAATGCCTTCAGGAAAAGCAAAGAAGTAACAGATTTATGTATATAGGTGACTCCAAAAGTAATGCCTCCTATTTATTTCCATGGAAACTAAAACAGATACAAAGAGTACAGTAACACTATTCGATAGAACAAATTCTCAGCTTCAAAATGCTGCTTTTGAAGCACAGACACTTCCATAGTTATGTATTTTGGCCAGCAATGAACAAGAGCCTGCATGCCATGCTCATAAAAATCTGCATGGCCATCCGGAATGTGGCTTATCTTTCACAGTGCCATCACCACTGCTGAAACACAGCACACACCACCTCGCTGTGCTCATATCCACTGTTTGGCCTCCATAAACGTTCAGCAAGTGTCCATGAATGTCAGTGGGTGCCAATTTTTTCTGCATGGAGGAATTCAATTACACACCTTTGCTTCCTATGTACTTCCATGTCAGATGCCTTTTTGTCAGACTGCCCCTGTGCTGCCATCTGTCACACGGCAACAACATTTAATGGCATATTGGTAGGGAAAGTTCAACCTTTACTGCCATACCACCAACATCCGCCTCTGCCATCATGGGCCAACATCATAAAATAGGAGGCATTACTTTTAGTGCAGTCATCATATTCTGTGATGCAAAAACCTCAACAACAAGATGAGTTTGATCCATTCACTTCGTAATACAAACTAGAGACATCTCATGAATGTATTTTTCTTACTCTTTCGCATTATGGGGTGATTTAATAGAGTAAAACTTTTAGCTTACACAGATCTAAAGGTAGCATTTAATAACGTTACTGAGATTGAAACAGAATGATGCCAAACTATTACATTCTACTGAAACACAGGACATCTGTCACAATGCCTGACATCTAAACTGCAATAACGTAATTGCTACGTAAAACAACAAACGTCCTCTGTACAGCTGTATCAAAAGACATCTTCAAGTTGGTTTGTAAACACAAGTAACTCATTTCCAGAGCCATGTCAAAATTAAACGCATTTTCCAATCAAAAAGTATCACCTACTTCATTCATTTTTGCATCATCTGGTCCTTGAGCATCTTTAGTCTGTTTAATATTTTCTACCATTTTTCTGATAAATGCATGACTGTTGTTCTCATTTTTAGCCATCAATATTTCCAGTATGAACCACAAACACCTAAGGAGAAAAGCAGTACTCCTCATGAGCAAAGACATGAATAAAAACACTACTGTCAAATAGTCACTCAGAAAGTGGTTTACACAAGTTTTACTATTATTATAAATCTAAGTAGTCTTAACTCCAGGAAACCAATTCATGAGAAAAAAGAAATGAAGGTCAGGATGAGCAGAAGGTGCAGGTTCTTCTGTAAGATGTCAAAGAGCACTAAACAAGCACATATACCATTTTCCCCACAGTGGTTCACAGTAGTAAGTGCCATCGGTACATGTACTGGACAATGTATCAGCATACCTCATTAAATTAAAATTTTACTTAGAATAAAATTACATTATTATAATTCTCAGAAATAACAGTATTAAAGATAGTCCTACTCTTTAATGTCCTTTAGTTGTTCAATGTCCTGGACTTTGACATAATCTGGGTCATGAGCTAGAAGATGTATTGTATAAGGAACAACATACTCTGGTAGAAGCGACAACAGTTTCTCTGAAAAGCAAAAGAAAGATACATTAAAATACTGCAACTCAAGAAATACATTTTCCTAGAATATTTTCTACTGCAAAGGAAAGAGCAGAATTTAAAGTCAGCATACACTAATATAAACCATAAGTACATGCCATGTGCATCTATCGTTTCCTTATGATGTTTTTGTTAATTTTCATCTAATTGTTGATGTGTGGATGTTGAAAATCTCAATTTTTGTATGTATGAAACATGTTTCAGGGCTGGATATTTCCTAGCTATCTTGAAGATCAGCTACAGTTCCCTCTGTACCCAAGTCCTTCTTCTGGATTATACTGTACCCAAGTTCTTCTGGATTACACTACAAATCCATTCAGTGGAATCACTCAAGGTAAGTTTTTTCAGCAAGAAAAAAAAAACTGTCAGGCACACTTTTTGGTCCTACTGAATTCAAGACGTCTCACACACCAAGGCTTCACCTCATTGCTTCTAATGACTTTTCCATAGTAACTTTGCAGTATCTAGCTTAGTACAACTAGGAAATCAGCAACTATGTTTCATTATATGAGAATTATTATACTTTTCCCTTCCATAACTGAAATAATTTTTCACCTTGCAGAAGGAATAATCTGAGGATGACTTAAAGGCTTTTGCTGAATAGAGATTTCTTTTTTTTACCTGTTATTGAGGAGAGAGAAAATGTACCGGCTTCCTCCCCAAGTTTAATTAACAGCACACAAAAGGATTTCTCTGCAGACTTACTCTCAGATCTTGGTCTAATGGGACTGAAGCATACAGACTGACATGGCTAATAAAATCTGTGATTCATAAATGCAGAATGGAATCTGTTATCTGACAGCATCTATGAGAACAGATTCACAAACCAGGTGCAGCCCAAGACAAAAAAAATCCCCATCATTTCACAAATGTCAGAGCCAAGAACGATCAGTAATCCTCTAAAGAAATAAAACTCTCAAAGACACTTCCTCAAAATGTCATGAGCTCTCCAGAAAGGTCGATGTTATCATACATCCGTACACCAGTGTAGCCAAACACACACATGCAATATGGTCACCTGTATAGTCAAAAGGGACAAGGAATGATTTCAAGAGAAAAGTAACTAACATTAGTCCATAGTATCTTACAAAGCATTCCTATGATCAGACTGCTGTTACTGCGAAGAAAAGAATTAGATGAACTCATCCTGAAGTGCCTACAAATACAGCCTTTTGCCAGCATAAGACAAGTTAAGAAGCTACTTGGTACAGAAGCTCAAAGACTGTTAATTTAGTGCAGCATTTAAAACATCACTAAGGTTGCTTATTATTAATTACTTCAGCGAAATTAATTATTGCTATATCAATTAAAACATAATTAACTATTACATTCAAACAGTACACATCTGCCTTTGAAAAACCACTTCATTTCTAATATACTTAGGCATAAGTATTAACAAAGCTCTTAAAGCAATTGAAAGATCTCACTCATGCCTGTTAAAGTGCAAAAGAAAATCTGAACTCTGTTTTCAGTTTTCATTAGAGACCTGTGAGTAAAACTTAAGAAAAATTTACAGCCATTCTGTGCATTAAAACAGAAAATAATATTTTCACAATGTATTAGCATTAACCTTTGAATTTTAGCACTCGTACCAAAAAGTGACATCTATTCTCTTACCACTAACTGCTGCATGTTGCTTCAGATATTCCCTTCTGACATTTATGTTCTTCACAAGGCACTGCCTAGCATGAGCTCTTCTCTCTTTCACTGGATCTTTTGCACACAGTGCACAAATAGCCATATATTCTAGTGGCAGCCGTAGTCTAGAAAGCCCTTTGTGAAGTTTCTGAGCAAATATTTGCCTCACTTGGTAACATTCATCCTATTAAAAACAAAACAAAAAAGCAAACAGTGAGCCTTTCTAAAATTAATACCGAGTGTGAAATAAAACACAGAAGGCTGGGTAAATGTCAAAACCAAGTTCAGATCCTGCCACCACAGAAATGTAGGAACTCTAGAAATGCTTGGATTTATTTTTTATACCAATTCAAAACAATTAAATTGAATTAATCAGTTGAAGTTTCCCTGAAGGCAAGGAAGAAAGTTAAGTCTCAGACTGTGGAGAAAGATGCCACACTCAGGATCCAAGGCCCGACTTGGCACAGAAATTGCTTGTAATGGAACCATTCAGTTTGTGGGGCCAAAGGTAAAGGTCTGCACTGAAATACTGTTTAATCATAAGTAACCACTATTGATTTTATTATTGCAATTTCACAAATCTTCATCAAGCCATCAGCACTGAAAATAGAGTAATACTTAGGAGAACTAAAAGTCACATGCTCAAGAGATTACCAAACATTTCTATCATAATGTAGAAACCTATGAACCATGATTGACCATGGAAGAGAATAATTTGTGACCAACAGTTGTCAAT
>PPHD01029260.1:0-10108 GCA_002909625.1 Bambusicola thoracicus
CTTGGCAGAAAGATTCCTGGTTTGACTTCTACTGTGTGCTGCACAGTCACTGCTGCAGCCTGGCACTGTGCAGTGTGGGTATGTTGCCTTTTCTCCTGGTGTCCACAAATCCTTTACGAACTGTGCGACATCCCTCTTGTGTCACCTTTCAGAAGGGATCAGACGGACGCACAGCTGGTGTAGTGGTGCACAGCAATATAAAGAGCCCAGCGGTGAAATCTGACTGGTAAAGGTCATGAAATCCTATGCCTAGCCAGATGGATCGTGGACGATGGGAGCTAAGACACAAAGGGATTGGTTGGCTGTGGTGCCTTGAAGTTGCTTTCTGTCAGCCTGGTGCTTCACACCTGGTACACTCCTAGCACTTCCCGTCTGCACAGAGCACAGCACAGCCTGCCCTGGCTGCCAGCTGAAGGAGCAGGGCATGCGTTAGTCCTGGCCTGTGGGGAGAGCTCACCGCTGCTGCTTGGCCCAGGTGGGCCCTGGAGGCAGCTCACGTCTCCCCTCTTCCCTTTCCAGTTCCTCTGTCATGTCAAATCAGTGCGAGACCAGTCGTGCATCCCATGTGAGGAGATGGTAAGTGGCCTGCCTTCATGGAGGAACTTGTTGCTGGTGACAAATGACAGTACCGCGTTCAGAAAATAGTTCTCATTCACACACTTTGTTTCCTTATGCCTGAATGGGAGGAAGTGGCTGCTGGATAATCTCTGAGGTTTATTTTCCTATCCCTGGTTAAGCTGAAAGTTGTTGACTGGTAATTGCAGCACGTGCTCAGGGGGGAATTGTTACAGCGTGATGCCATCGCTCCTTTGGGCTTTCAATTCCTTGGTGGAGGTTTCTTTTTGCAGAATGCTCTGCTTATTGGGTAGCTGGTGGAGCTTTGGAGCTACAAAAGGATTGGAGTTGGGGAGGCGGGGGGAGGAACGGAGGTCTCTGGCAAGTATTTTGTGAACTCCCGCTTTGCTGATCTTGGCTTTTGGTTTTGTCTTTTGTTTTCAGTCTGTAGATTTCCAAATTCTGCCCAGCAGCTGTGGGCATGCAAGGGACGCCTACGCCTTTGGAGCCATGGTTGAAAATCTCCTGACGGCCCTAAATGATCAGGGTGAGCAATGACACCTGTTTATTTGCAACATGTGGACCTGTGCAGCTTATCCCTTGTGTGTGTCAACTGATGCAACTCTTGTTGCCGTTGACACGTGTGCTACAGGTTTAGTGGCCGTCACTGTTCTTGGTGTTGGCTAGGTTAAAATCTAAACCTCAGCATCTCCTTTATTCCCATTTACCTGCATTTGAATGCGGTCAGACAACACAAGTGCTCCCAAATCTGTTCTGTAGCAGTCAGAGATTTGCAGGGCTTTGCTCCCACCAGAAACTTCACTGAGTGTTTAGGGACAGGGATACGTGGCACATGAGTGCTGTGTTCCACAGCTAGCAGGGGCAGGAAGCTTCTCAGAGGACAGTAACACTCCTTGGTGCCCTGATAGACCAGCAGCGCAGGGAGAAAGATGGAGATGCTGTTCTCTCTTCCTTTGGGAGGAAATAGGAGTCATTTTGCTATCAAACAGATTCTAAAAGTAAGTTTCCAGGAGGGGTGGAGGACTCCTGAGCATAGCTTATCCAGTGGTGAGAGAGAAATCTAATTGTAGGTGCTCTGGCTTTCAGTTTCAGCAGATATTCTCTCCAGCTTTCAGCAAACCCTGCGCTGTACGCTGCTGAATCCAGATCCAAAGTGTCGTCCACCGCTGTCCAGCTTACTGTCTCACGAATTCTTCAGGTAAGGAAAGAAATATCTTGCCTGTTGGGAATTGATCCTCACCTATCACAGGGCTCTTTGTTGCAGAGTCCTTAAATTAAGAAAGCATTATCAGCCTTCGAGCTGAGGTGCTGATTTAGCACTGGTGACAGTAGTGACAATCTGCCTTTTTTTTTTTGCTTAGGAATGATTTCCTGGAAGTTGTGAACTTTCTGAAGACCTTAACGCTAAAATCTGAGGAGGAGAAAACTGAATTTTTCAAGTAGGTGAAGGAACTGTAATCTGGAAGCTTCTTTATTTCAGAAACGCTTCTGTCACATGGGCGTCAGGCAGAGCTGGAAAGACTAGCTGCCAGGGAAGTGGTTCTTTGGGTGCCAGACCTTGATTGCTTTGGCAGAACACTGTTTGCTCTGTAATGTTATTTGTATTTTCCTTCACTCCTTTCAGCAGCACTATCCCATCTCCCACTGCACAATGGTAATCATTTGGAAAGCGCATTCATCTGCTGTAGTGCCACTCGGGGAGGGAGCGTGGTGTAACAGTCTTGTCTGCTCCAAGTGGTGATCAGCCTGTCCTCTGGCTCCTTGCTGAGCTGCTCCATGGTCCTGCTGCTTTACACAAAGGCTGTCTGCCCAGTTTCCCAGTCTAAAATATCTAAAAACTTGTTTCAGTGTAGTGGAAGACAAGAATTTTTCCCTCAACTAATTATTAGAAGTAGCTTTATTTTGAGTATGACTTTGTTCGAAAGTGAAATGTAGCACCAGACACGTTGAAGGCTGGAGCTTTCTTTCATTTAGGCAGGTCTTGGTAAAATGATAATGAGAATTTCGGATAAATACACATATCACATATCGAGTGAATTAATCTTGTGGTCCCAGCCTTGTGTGGGCAAAGCTGTTGTCTGTAATGGATGCCCAGACTGCAGAAGTGCAGCATCTGCAGGAAATCCTACTGTCATATCCTCCAGATTTTTCTTCTCTAAGAGAAGCTTCCATTTAGTCGTGGCATTACCTGGCCTGAGAAGGGGAGAAGCTGAGTTTTTCTTTCATGCTCTGCTGGCTGCCTCTAAAATGCATTAGCTGGATGTGGTTTCAATATGGGATTCCCTTTTTTACAAGGGAAACTTTCCTTATGTAGTAGCTAAGGTAGCAGACGCTAAGAAAAAAGGGGAGGGCAGTACAGAGGGAAATGGTTGTAAACGCATGAGAGGCCACTTTGATACTAATTGCTCTCTCTTGGAACACAGGTTCCTGCTGGACAGGGTGGCTGGCTTGTCAGAGGAGCTGATAGCATCTCGGTTGGTGCCTCTTCTGCTCAATCAGCTTGTGTTTGCAGAGCCTGTAGCTGTCAAGAGTTTTCTTCCTCATCTGCTGGGGCCAAAGAAAGGTAACCTTTAAATACTTCCTTCAGAATTTTTACTGACAGTTTTGGAATTAATTCAGTGGTCATTCCACTGAATCACGAAGTAGTGTTGTTTGTTTAACCATGACAGATTCTCTAATGTACAGAACTGGAGAGGAGAGTTATCCGAGCTTCTCCATTTGAAGTGCTTTTCCACTGCTTTGCTGATGCTGGGTGAGAATTACAAATTGCCCAGGCTTTTTCCCATGTTTCAGTGTCACCCCACCTGCCCAGTGAGCCACTGAGAGCCTGGGGGGTACACCCCTACACTGATTCTCTTCTGTCATCTCTAAGGAGTCTTGCTGGATCTGCAGCAACCTCTGGCCCTGCTGCTTGCTTCCCCTCTTACAGTTTTACCTCAATAACTACTGGTATTTCAGGCAAGCAATACCTCTTGTGACTGCTGCTGAGCTTTCAGAGCTATTGCTGTCAGGCAAAAGATGCTGGCAGTGCTGTCTCTCCTCCCCCCATTTTTGACATCCCAAGCCAGCTGTGTTGGCAGCTGACAAAGACTCAGACCTGGCATTAGGGTGACACTGCAGATTTCAGCTGTGACAGTCTCTCACTGAATAGTTTTTGGAAGAGTTGCCTGTGGTTTTCAAAGCAGTCTTTTCCCATCTCTTCCCTAGAGCAAACTGGAGAAAGCCAGACCAGCTGCCTCCTGTCGCCAGCCTTGTTCCAGACTCACGTGATTCCTGTGCTGCTGAAGCTCTTTGAGGTTCATGAGGAGCATGTGCGGATGGTGTTGCTGTCTCACATTCATGCCTATGCAGAACTGTTCTCTCGGGAAGAGTTGAAAAACATCATATTGCCACAGGTTAAGGATGGGAAAGTAATATGTGGTGTATATCTGAGTATATGGGATTTCTGCTGCTATATCTGCTCTTAGTTCAAAACTAAGTTCTCCCAGCACTGGCAGCAAACAGTTCCCAGCCTCCTTTTACACAAGCCCTAAGTGTGACACCCCACCCTGATCTGGAGTGCTGTTTCTGTTAAACCTCATGCCTTCTCACACATCCGCTGCTTGTGCTGATGGTACCTATCAGCTTGGACTGCAGCCTCACAACAAGAGATGGCATTTCTGTTTCACAGAACACTACAGCTGTCAGCAGGGAGCAATCAGTCTGAGCTCTCCAAATGCTATCATCGTGTACTCTTTAGCTTCCACACAAAGTGGAAGGCTGATATTCTGGTATAGAATAATGTCCATAATCCGCTAAGAGCTTTGGGAGATCTCAGAATTGAAAAGTGCTGCAAACATAACATGTACAGAGGGGAAAAAAACAAGTGGGAAAACAGAATTTTCTGTTCTTGATAACGTTGTCCTATTCTTGTAGGTATTGCTGGGCCTTCGAGACACCAGTGACTCCATTGTGGCAATAACACTACACAGCTTAGCAGTTCTCGTCTCCCTGCTCGGACCTGAAGTGGTTGTAGGTGGTGAAAGAACCAAGATTTTCAAAAGCTCTGCACCAAGTTTCATGAAAACTGCTGATTTCTCCCCAGAAGGTGAGTGAGTGAGGTGGTTTTAGTGCTCTTGGGATTCATGCTCGTTCTGTCCATGCAACACAGGTAGAATTTCTTGCTTGAATAATCTTTTTCTGTTTGGTTAATTGAAGAAAACCTAATTTGCCCCTAAACGTCAAGGAAAGATGTGCAAAGGAAGTTATGTTAAAGTGCAGTTGCCTTCAGTGGAAGAGCTGTACTGTCCTCCTGTGAGACTTACATACTTACATCCAAGTAGTTGTTTAATATTTCCTCTGCCCTTCATGTTTTTAAAAGCAGTAAATTTCATCCTTTTTCCCCCCAATTTCTGTTTGTAGATTGGAAAAGAAATACAAACTTCCCTATTTTCTCAGCTCTCTGGAGGCTTTTCACCTAATCCAAATGAAGAAAGTGGTCCCTACACCTGCTAGATAACTTGGAGCCAAGTGTACTAAGGGAAAACTTTTATGCATGTTGAAATAAGAATATCTGTATCTGGAGGGAAGAATCAGCTCTATTTTAGATATAAAGCATAGGTACCAAGTGAAATGCATGATGGAGATCATTTTTTTTTCAGTGTAAATGTTTTTGTCCTGCTTGTGTGTACTGATAGCTACCACCCCTCATTAAAACCCATGGATGGTTCATTGCAGTGGTTTTTTATGTTATTCTAGTAGACTGAAATAAAAACCTTCATCTTGCATGCTAAGAACAGATGTATTTTTCAGAATATATGTAAAATTGGACCTGATTTAACTGTTGATAGGGCAGAGGCTGAGAACCAACCCTCTGTTCTCAACAGAGAGTGACAATGTACTAAAAGGAGTACAAGATGCTGAATAGATGATGCTTAATGAGATGTTTGCCTTAAGCTCCTGAAAGGATGTACCCTTTATGGAGGGCTCTCGTGTTGTGTATCAGTTGCAGTCCTTTCCAGTGCTGTGAGCTGTGCAGGCACTGCCTTGCCTCAGCAGGCACAGCTGGCTGGCATCACACTGTGTCAAGTAGAGGCAGCGGTGGCCTGAGCCCATCTATTCCATCTTTGAAGGGGTGGGAGCAGGGGCTTACACAGCTGAAGCTAGTGCATCAGTGACAGTATGCTACAACTCCCCCAAATGAACTGGAACCAGATGCTTGCCTCATTGTTCCCACTGGCCTAGGGGAAACAAGCCTGCCTCATGCAGCTAATGTGCAGCCTTTAACTGCCTACCATCATACCTCACCTTGTGTGCATTATACAGTTGAGGCTGTCATACAGCCTTTAGGATAGAGCTGCTTTACGCATGCCCAAGCATAGAAGAGAGTTTGTGCAACAGCATTATGCTTTGAATTGTGACTGTCACTGCTGTGCTTTCGTATGAGGCAGATCAGGAGATTGGTGTTGCTATGCATCCAACTGGATCCAGCCAGGTGGCAGACAGCATTTTATAAGCGTCTAATTCAGATTATGTTGCTTGTTCACTGTGTAGATCTTGAAACAACAGAGCAGCAAAAACTGACCCGTTTACAGTTGCCTGAACGTTGCACTGACAAGAGCTGCAGGAAGAGTAGTTTTGTTATGTACAGATCAAGAGGTGCAGTTTCTTGTGTTTCAGTGCCAGTCTTTGGTATTGCTCATCTCCGTAGTAAATAAAACTCCCATGCCATGGGCAGTTTCAACTGAGACTGCCAACACGCCTATTGGATTTAATGGCCTTTCTTCTATCCCTGCAGACTCACCCACTCGTGCTGTAAGCAATCAGAGACACCAAACCTCTCAGCCTTTGAAGAACAATTCCAGCATGCTCCCTATCTCTGGAAATGCAGTTGTCAAGAAGCGTTCTATGCAACAAGACAATCCACTGGCTTTAAAGACAGGTACAACTTTGACCTATCTCTTCCTTTTTAAAAAACCCAACTGTCCTACAAATGAAAAGTTGTTTGAGAAATGTAAGTGTTGCCCACGTGCTGTTCTGAAAGAGATTCAGAGATCCAAGAAAGGTAATAGTGAAGGAAAGAGCATGTGACCCTTGGCTTTCTGGGGAATAGTTATTTGGGATCTGATATTTACATGCATTGCTGCTTGGCCAGCTTTGAATTTTTGTGTTTCCATACCACAAGATCTCTGCTGTGCCTTTTCACCTCTCCACAACATGGCAGATACCCTCCTGCAGACTGTTGCCTCTGTGATTATTGGTAGGTCAGCTCATTCATTCTCTGACCTCAGAAGCTGACTCTGTCTGCTTTCATGGCCTTCTTTCAGTCCTCTCATGGTCTTTTCTCAGTCACTTAATGATGTCTGCCAGTTGCCAGTTTTTAATGCCCCCAGCTTTGCCAACAGGAAGATGGCTGTGCTTTCTCATTTGAGAAGAGCTCAGCACTGAAACATCTTTGCAGTTGCCATTACTTTCTGAACTGGCAAATGGTTTATGTCCATGCCAGGTGCCACTGGTGATGTCAGCTTGGTCACCACACTTGCCTTTCTGAAATGAATACATAACACCTTTATGCTCCACAGGTGAGCAAGCCACTCAACTCCCCCTGAATGGAGTTCTTGGGAGCAGCAGGAGCTCTTTGACTACCTCCGAAAAGCCAGCAGAGGAGTGGCCAGACTGGAGTGAGCCAGAAGAGACAGACAATGAGAAAACTGTGAACATCCAAATTCAGCCCCAAAAGCCACAGGGCAGCACGGGACCTTATTTTGTTGAACGTGATGTAGATGAGAAGCCTTGGGATGACTTTGAGCCCAGCAGCCCTCATACTGACCTGACCTCAGGAAACTGCCTCACTGTGACACAGGCTGATGCAGCTGAAATGCAGAGGACTCTACCGGGTACCCATCAACAGAGCAAGGAATTGGAAAGCCTCAAAGTGAGTCCCTCGACAAAGTCCTCCCCTGAGAACAGCTGGAACAATGACAAATGGGACCACCAAGGACAACTAGGAAAACCTGTGCTGCCCAAACAGACCTTAGAGGAAAGATTGAAGTCTTCATTGGAATCTGGCCTAGGAGAAGAATTCACCATCAAAGTGAAGAGGAAACCAGCGCAGGACCCTGAGCTGGACTGGTTTGCTGACATGATACCAGACATTAAACCTTCTTCAGCAGTCTTAATTTTACCTGAAGCAAGGACAGAAGCAGTTGTTCCCAGTCGCTCTGGTGCAGTATCCAGCAGAGAAGGTGCCTCCCAGAATGCGCTGTTTTCATCCAAATTTGCAGCAGTTGATGTTATTGAGGTAAGAGTCTATAGACAGTGGGGTTCAAACGAGCGCACATTTGAGAGGATTCTAAAGCACATACATTGTACAATATACTGTTGTGGCAGCAGCAGGCTCCCTAGTCAGATAGCTGATAGCCTGAAGAAGTATCAGCAATGCATGGCTGTAAAGTTGAGTCTCTGCCTATGAATACAAGATACTGAGTTCAGGATGATGCATCTTATCAGGCACGAGGTAATTCCATGGGCTACTACAGCAGCAAGGCAGCCTTGTTAAGGAACAGTAAGGAAATGGATTTAACTTAGAATTCCTTAATCAATGACTTTAGGTGTATACAACTCCTTTTTTGGAGCCTTGTTTTCAGAAAGGGTGAAGTGAGGCATTTCTCCCATTCATAGAACCATGAGGCAGTTTTATAAACTGCCTCTTAGGGTAAGCAGATAAATCCATCTATCCCCGGCTCTCGGGCTCCACAGACTGCTTCTGTTTGCTAGGGAGGGAGGTAAGCACTTCCAACTGAACACGTACCTCCATTAGGGAATAGATTTGGACTTCAAGTTGTTTTGCTAATTTAGCCTCTGGAGAGTTAGCACAGTGGTAGCATGGAAAAGAGCCTTACGTCTAAATTGAGGTTGTTTACAACATTTGAAAATGAGAGACTTGATTTTTTTTTAGATGCACTGTTGTGATATCTACCTCATTTCATGGGACCCACTTACTGTTGTGCAGACAACGCTGTTGGAGTAGCTGAGAGTGAGATCAAAGTCAGAGTGCTAGAATACAGCAGGACAACAGCTGTCTCCTAGGAGGAAGGGAAAGAAGTCTATTTTATAGCATCCTGGTCTTAAAGAAAAGTGGTTTTGATAGAAACAAAGCTTGATTTAAATTTAGGAGGAAAGCATAAGAAACTCCTTGTATTTAAAGTGTTTCCTTTTCCAGTTAGAAGTCCTTTAAGATGAAAAGCTGTGAATTCCAGTGCTTTGTTTTTGGTTTTATAAGGGGCTTTCTGTAATAAAGCCCAGGTGCTCAAAAGGGGCAAGGAAGAGGGTGCCTTTCTCTTCAAGCATTGTGAAAGATGTCTTGCTCTGCCATCACAAGTTGGCCTGGGTACTGCCTGGCTCCTGTAGCTGCATTAAGAACAGAAGTACAGTGTGTAAGCCTTAATGATGTTGATCATTTTACATGATTCTAGGCTGAAGCTGCAGGCTGGGGTGAAGAAGAAGAGTTGAACTGGGAAGATGATGCTAACTGGTAATGGGACTGAAAGAGACAAAGGCGATTTATGCTGTGTTGGAATCTGTAAGAGAAGTCGCTGCTTCTACATTATAATGGATAAGTACCTCAGCACTGCTTTTGTGAAAAGGCAGGCACTTGCTGCAGCAGCCAGCAAAATCCCAGGGGGCCCAATCCCTTCTAATGGATGCTCCTTTCCAGTCTGTGCCAAAAAAATGCAGGGGAGTGAGGCCTGCACTCGAGAAATAGGCCCAGCTGTGGTGTGCACCACTGCTACTGGAGAGAGGAACAGCAGGATGGGTGCGTTGGTGCTGATGTGCTGATGGAGGCTGAGTGGTGGTGCAAGCAAAACTCATCTCTGCTCTGAAAAACTGATGACAATAAATGAAAATTACTCTGAGTTACCTGTTCATTGGGCTTGTTATTTTTGTTGCTTTTTTTTGCTGGAAAGAAAGCCCTTAGAAATTGATCCTTGTAACATTTTAGCTGTAAGATGGTTTTAAAATGAATCTGTACAACATATTTATTTGTGTTTATGAAACTCTTTCCATGGATTGCATAAAAGGTGCTAGGAAATGCACGGTAAAGGACTGTTCAACTCAAACCATTTAAGCACCATATTCATTCTGCTCTTAACTGTGATGAATAAAGATTATTTTTAAAGGATGACCCTGGTCTGGAGTGGAACCAGCAGTGTTCAGAGAACAGGACAGAGCCTTAAGTTGTTATTTTTAAGCGTATTTTAAAATGAATGCAAAACACCCCCTGCGTGACAGGAACAACTGTAACTGTTACTTTCACAACAGATTCAAACGTATCAATATTTAAAACACCATTTCATGAAACATTTATCATCACACCAGAGCTTAAAACAAGTAAGCTGTACAGTGGCAGTGTACAAAAGGACAGCTCAGACGCACAGTAGTGTCCATTAAAACATACCACTCATCCAGTTATTATGAAAGATGGGCTTCAGTTCATTTGGGGATATTAACCAAGACTTAAGCAGTGCAGCAGAGCATCACCTCATGTCACAGT
>PPHD01029261.1:0-10654 GCA_002909625.1 Bambusicola thoracicus
CCCCCCCCTCCCCGCAGGCTCCAGGAGTTTGGAGAAGAGACTTCCCTTCAGCCTGCGGAAAAGCCACAGCTCCCTGAAAGCCGCCCCCCAGCACCCTCCGGCCCCCCTGGCTCAGGTGGTCTACCTGAAGGACATCGTCTGCTACCTGTCCCTGCTGGAGAGAGGACGGGCAGAGGACAAGCTGGAATGTGAGTGGCACCCCTGCGCTGCAGGCTGCTGGTTACTGGCTGAGCTGGGAGGACTGGGAGGGACCAAAGCTGGGCTGGCTCCAAACTTGTAGGGCTGCAGGAGCCCACGTCCGTGGCAATGCCCTGTTTCTCCATCCCTGTTTCTATCTCCTTCGGGCTGTATTCCTTGGGTTAGGTGTCCCAGGTACCTGGCAGCAGCTGCTTGGGGCAGTGGGAGTTTAACTGGGCTCTGAGTTTGTCCCAGGTAGGACCGCTGCAAGATGCTGAGCAGCGTGAGGCCACATCCCTTCCCAGCAGGAGCCCAAAGGGAAATGTGAGCACACCACAGGGCCCGTAGCAGCCCCATGGGTGTGCGTGTGGCCTGGGGTCAACATGTCTTTCCCTCTTTTGTTGAAGATACAAGCCCTTCCCCAACAGTGGCGCGAGTGTGGGAGGGGAGCAGGGAACCAGGGTGACTTTTGGGGACACCGAGTCCAACCTGCAGTGGCTTTTCTTCTCCCTTCAGTTATGTTTCGCCTGTATGACACCGATGGGAACGGCATCCTGGACAGCTCGGTAAGCCTGGGGAGGAGAAACCGAGGGCAATTTGGGATGCAGGGCACGGGCACTGACCTCGACCGCTTCCCTGTGCGCAGGAGCTGGATCGTATCATAAACCAGATGGTGCACGTGGCTGAGTACCTGGAGTGGGACTCCACTGAGCTGAAGCCTGTGAGTGCCCAGCGGGGGCTCCAGAGCCCGGGGGCTGTGAGCTGCACCCCGCTGCAACCTCCCCTCCTGCCCTCAGATCCTGAAGGCGATGATGGAGGAGATCGACTACGACCACGACGGGAACGTGACGCTGGAAGAGTGGATCCGGGGCGGCATGACCACCATCCCCTTGCTGGTGCTGCTGGGAATGGAGACGGTGAGACGGGAGAGCCGGGTGCAGAGCGAGGCCGCAGCAGCAGCAAGGCTGAGGGAGCCACGGGAGGGCAGCCTCCCCTCGGCAGCCCACGCAGGCTGCGTTTGTTCTACAGCATTGCAGCGCGCTCCAGTGCTGTGCGCGTTCAACCCAAGTGATGAGCAGGGGTGGTTTTCACCCCCCTTTCTTTCCACGTCTCATTTTTTCCATCCTACCGAGCTTCACATCCCCAACGCTGCATCCAAGTCCTACTCCAAGTCCCCTTCCATGTCTGATGATGTTCTGCAGGGAAGATTTGTCCCCGGTGCCCGTTCGGGTGTTTGCTTTCCAAGGAGAGGCGGGTGGGCAGATTGTCAGGCAGGAATTTGAAGTGGCTCCTTGAGAGTGCTGGTGCCCAGATCCAGCTTGAAGAGCTTTCCCATGAGGGGCTCAGCCTGGAGCCGGCTTTATTTGCGCTTGGTGGCAAGGATGCAGGAGGGACAACGTGGGGAAAGGCAGCAGGGAATGAGCCTCCTGCTCCTCTCGGCTGCCCTACAGAACGTGAAGGACGACGGGCAGCATGCCTGGAGGCTGAAGCACTTCAAGAAGCCGGCCTACTGCAACTTCTGCCGCACCATGCTGCTGGGCGTCCGCAAGCAGGGCCTCTGCTGCTCCTGTGAGTCACGTCCCCAGGGCACCCCAACCCTGCTGGGTGCCGCGGGGCTGTAGGGGAGCGGGTCATTCACCTCCTCCTTCCCTCCCACCAGTCTGCAAATACACCGTGCATGAGAGGTGCGTGTCCAAAGATATCGCCTCCTGCATCAGCACCTACGTGAAGTCCAAGAGGAACACCAATGTGAGTAGGAGGGACAGCCCGGCCTCTGAAATCCCCGAGGGGGCCACGGAGACAGAACAGCTGCCAGGGGTCTGCGGGTGCGGCATCCCTTCTCCTCTTGCAGGTGATGCAACACACCTGGATCGAGGGCAACTCCCCCGTCAAGTGCGACCGATGCCACAAGAGCATCAAGTGCTACCAGGGCATCACCGGCCTGCACTGCGTCTGGTGCCAAGTCACCGTGAGTGGGAACGGTGGGGGGGGCCAGAGGGGGTTGGCACCTCTGCATCACCCCACTGACATCCCCCTCTTCAGCTCCACAACAAATGTGCCTCCCACGTGAAGCCGGAGTGTGACGGGGGCCCTCTGCGGGACCACATCCTGCTGCCTTCCTACATCTGCCCAGTGGTTCTGGTGCGTGCCCACCCTGTCCCCACGCCCCCCGGTCCCCACCCTGTCCCCACGCCCCCCGGTCGCTGCCCCATCCCCGCAGCCCCCCCACCCGCCCTCGCTGTGTCCCGCAGGAGCGGCAATCCCACTGCCGCAGGTCTGACAGCGAGTCCCCGGCCGGCACCAGCCCCGAGGATGGGCAGAGCTTCAAGTTCAACTCCACCACAGTAGACGGGCAAGGGCTGCAGGTAGGACCCCATCCCCACCCCCTCCCCAGGCTGCGGCTGGCCGTGCTGTGCTGGGTATTTCAGCCTTCACCCTTTCTGCCTTCCAGATCAGCCCCCGGCCTGGGACACATCCCCTGCTGGTGTTCGTGAACCCCAAGAGTGGAGGGAGGCAAGGAGAGCGGTAGGTGTCCCCTGCCTGGTGACAGCATCCCCCCGTGGCCTCACCGCCACCGGCTCATCAGGATGCCCAGCCACCGGACAGCGTCCCCTGTGGCATCTCTCACTTCTTTTCTTTTCCTGTAGGGTCCTCCGAAAGTTTCATTACCTGCTCAACCCACGGCAGGTGTACAACCTGGACCGTGGTGGGCCCGCTCCTGGGTACGGAGGTGCTGCGGACGCTCGCCAGCCCCCACAGCCCGTCCCGGTGCCCGTCCATCTCCTGCATAAACCGTTTCCCTCTCTCTGCCCTGTCCAGGCTGAGCTTTTTCCGGGACACTCCGGATTTCCGTGTCCTGGCCTGTGGAGGGGATGGCACTGTGGGCTGGATCCTGGACTGCATAGGTGAGCGGGCTCCGTGGCCCCTGAGTACAAAAGCACTGGGCAGAGGAAGGACATCAAGAGGAGCACGAAGCAACCCTAACCAGGGTGCAGTCCATCCATCATGGCCCCAACCCCTCTTTCCCCTTGTGTTGCAGACAAGGCAAACTTGCTGAAGCACCCACCGGTGGCCGTCCTGCCCCTGGGAACAGGCAATGACTTGGCCCGGTGTCTGCGCTGGGGAGGAGGTGAGGTTAGGAGCATCACCCTGCTGGGATGCAGCCCAGGGGGACCATGCGTGTCCGTGGGGTGCTGTCCTGGGGCTGGGAGGCACATAGCTGAGGGAAGGACAAGGGATGTGCCATGTGAGCAGACCCCAGCTGCACCCTGTCCCGTTGGCCTGGATGTGCTCCCATTCATCCTCCTCCAATGTGCAGGCTATGAGGGTGGCAGCCTGATGAAGGTGCTGAAGGACATCGAGCACAGCACGGAAGTGATGCTGGACCGCTGGCAGATAGACGTGATTCCCAGTGACAAGGAGGCCAACGGGGACCCCGTCCCATACAGTATCATCAACAACTACTTCTCCATTGGGGTGGTGAGTAGTGGGACCATCAGCACCAAGGAATGGGGAGGGACATGGTGGCCAAGCTGAGCAAGGAGCAGCAGAACCCATCGGAGCATCCCTCTGCAGCAGTTGCCCCAAAGCTGCAGATCAGGGCCTTTGGGGTGATTCCTCTGCCCCAGGAAATGAATGTTCCTCAGCTGCCAGGATGTCAGGGAGTGGTGCAGATGGGGATGGCTCCCATGCTTTCTGATCCCGTCTCCTCTCCTCCTATACTCATTTGAGCCCTCTCTGGGGGTTGAGCCTCATAGGAGCAGGGATGGCTGGTTTGTGTCATGCCACAGAGACAATAAAAGCCTTTCTCAGAGTTTGGTGAAGCTCTCCATTTGAGCTTGGGTCCCCCACCCAGCAGCTCCCCCTCCCTGCTCTTCCTTGCTCGTGTTCCCAGCCTCCCTCTTGGCATTGTCTTTCTGTTTTTATTGTCGTCTGAAATAGCAGCGCTTGGATGCAAAAATATTCACAAAATGTCTCTGTTCCAAGCTGAGGGTGCTGCAAGAGCCAAAGGAGCTCTAAGGGGGTGCAGGGGAGGTTGGGGTCCCAGGGGTGGGTCAAGATCTGATGGAAGCCATGTGGGAGCCCCGTGCTATGGGGCCAGCAGTGAGGGTACAGGGCTGAGCCCCTGTGTCCGAATGCACACACAGGGAGGGGGATTCTGTTTCCCAGCCCTTTTCCACCTTCACCCCCTCTCCTTGCAGGATGCCTCCATTGCCCATCGCTTCCACATCATGCGAGAAAAGCACCCTGAGAAATTCAACAGCAGGTAAGGGCTGTCCAGCTGTTGTGCCACAGCTGCAGGGCCATTCTGTGTCCCCAGGAGCCACTGTCCCCAAGCCCCTGCATGCTCATCCCCGCTGCTGGCCCATTCTCATCCCACTCCTCACTGGGTGCTCCTGGTGTGCTGGGGCCGGCATCCATTCCTTGGCACACCTCCATGGGGGAGGCTGGGGAGCCTCGTGTCCCCAAAAGGAACCTTGTGGGGAGGGCCAGGGGAGTTGCTGCTCACATGTGGGATGCTGACACCACTCCTTCTGCCCCAGGATGAAGAACAAGCTGTGGTACTTCGAGTTCGGCACCTCGGAAACCTTTGCGGCCACCTGTAAGAAGCTCCACGACTACGTCGAGGTGGAGGTGGGTCTCCAACAAGTGAAGGTGGGGATCTGGGGAAGGCTGTATCGGGGTATCAGAATCAGAGGTTGGAAAAGACCACTCGGATCATCTTGTCCAACCCCACCCCACCGTGCCCATTGACCGCATCCCTCAGTGCCACATCTCCACGGCTCTGAACACCTCCAGGGATGGTGACCCCACCACCTCCCAGTGCAGCTGTGCGGTGCCTCACCGCTCTGTCTGAGCAGAAATGTCTCCTGATACCCAAGCAGTCTGTGCCTTTGGATAGGGCTGCGGTGCCCCCGGGGCAGCAGGGAGGTGGGGGTATTGCTGGGTGCCTGTGTGGGGGACGGGTGTCTTCTGGGTGTGTGCAGTGCTCAGACCTCTGCAGCCCACAGAGCTTATTTACTAACTCAAGAACTAATGACTGCTCAGTAACCGACGAGCAGGACTAGGAGCTCGCGTCTCCCCAGCCGAAGCATCCCACAGCCCTCCCCATGGCCAGCCCACTCTGCCAGTGTGCTGAGGGACGTGTGGCCACACTGGCAGAGTGGGGGGGCTCAGAGGGGGCCGGGCACACCGGGGCAGTGCTGGGTGAGGGGCTGCATGCCGGCTTTCCAAGCCCAGCCCGCACCTCCAGCACGGAGCTCGCCGCGTGGCCGGCCAGCTGCAGGCAGAAGAATAGCCCTGTATTTTTTCCCCTTCCAGCTGTATTTGAGAGTGTGCCTGGAATATTCTCTCTGTAAACTCAGTGTCTGCTCGCAGCCGTCTTTGGATTACATGGAAACAGCCTTTAATTAGAGCAGGGAGGAGGGAGCGCTGCGTGCCAGCGGTTGCTAAGAGCTCTGTCATTTTGCAGTTTGCATTGGTGGGGTTCGGGCCGTGCTTTTCTGCAAACTTCCGGCTCGCCTTATCTCGGGATAAATGCCCCTTTTACAGCTTCTTCGGGAGGGCTGCAGCAAGAAAAACCCACGTTGCTGCCGTGCATCGGGCCACGCAGCCCCAGCGCTGGGGCACTGTGGTGGGGCAAAGGGGTGTCGGGACCCATTTATGTGCCAGGGTTCTCTGCCCGGCCTATAGCTCAGCCCGCCGTGCCGGCAGGAAAGCGTTAAGGAGACGGCATTTTGAGCTGAAAGTAGCGGCCCTCCGGCTCCGAGGCAACTGTCATCCTCACCGAGAAATGGCAGTTTTGTTTTGGAAATTGGCACCCGTTCCAGCGCAGCTCCTGGAAATGAATTTGCTTTTCCCCCAGCTGCAAATTTCTCCTCCCAGCGCCGCTGCCAGCTGCCCCCGCTCAAAGAGCCCTTTGTGGCAGGCTGGCACGTGGAGTGGGGCTGCGGGGCTGTGGGGCTGCAGGGCAAGGGGCTGCTGCTGCTCCAGGAGTCCCACGGCACACGGCGATGCCGAGGTCCCATCCCATCCCATTGAGGGCGATGCTTGGTGCATTGGCCAACAGCAAGGCCAGGAGCTGTGGGCACCTTGATGTGCACCCGCTGCTCGCAGCGGTAGGGTTCACATTGTTCGCAGCAACCATCATGGTATTAAAGTGAGCTGAGAAATAAGGGCTGGAAGCCCAGCCTCGGTGAGGCGGCTCTTTGCCTGCGGACCAGAAGACTTCTGCTTTCAAGGCAGGGCCGAACCATCTCTGAGTGGGGAGAAGGGGCAGAGTTCTGAGCTTGCAGAGATGCCCACTTGTTCCCACCCAGCCCATACACCATACCAAAACTAAGCTCGAGCCCTCCGCTCCAGCAACACAACTGTAGCGTGGGCAGCAGCGGGGTTCTATCAGCCAACTCACATTTCTTCCTGGCAAAGAGACACGGGGGACAGAAATTGCTTCGCATCCCCAAAATGCAAGAAGAAAAACGCGCTGGTGTTTGCTGGAGTGTAGGCTGGCAGGTAGGGAACAGATGCCTGGGGAGAAATGCAGATGCTCAAAGGGAAATACAGATGCTCCAGAGAAAATGGAGTTGAAAGCGAGAGACGGATGCTGCCCACAGCAATCCTGACTTCAGAGGGATCCAGACAGAGGAGCCCTTGTTTCTTCAAGCCCAAGGCTCTGTCTTTTCTGGTGGAGCTGCGTGGCAGCACCCACGGATGAGGTCAATGCCACATCCTGGGTGCCCTGGGAGTGAGAGCTGAGGTTAAGGGATGCCACTGCATCTCTGTGTCCTGCGGGACAGCCACCGACAGCAGCTCTTTGGCCTTCCATGGAATTTTCAAAGCCATTGGTCCTGCCGTGTGCCAGTGAATCCACCCATCTTGGGCACTGCGCTGGTACTCTCTCCCAAAGACTGCCATCTTTTTCTCTATAGCCTTTAAGGCACTGCACAGCTGCACAGGGAGGTAGGGGTCACCATCCCTGGAAGTGTTCAGAGCCGTGGAGATGTGGCACTGAGGGATGTGGGCAGTGGGCACGGTGGGGTGGGCCGGGGTTGGACCTGGGGATCTTAGAGGTCTTTTCCAGCTATGGTGAGTCTGTGATCCCATGATTCTATGACGATTTATTCCTGGTTTCCAACAAGCACTTTAAGACAAGCCCTTCTGTGTAGCCAGACTGCAATTTGCTGAGGTCAGCTTAAGCGAGGGGATGAGGAAGGCTGGCGCTGCATGGCACAAAGGGGTCCCGCTGGGGCAGGCTGCCGGGTCCTGATGTACGTCCGTTTGCCCGGCAGTGTGACGGGACCCTGCTGGACCTGAGCAACGCTTCCTTGGAGGGCATCGCCGTCCTCAACATCCCCAGCATGTACGGTGGCTCCAACCTCTGGGGCGAGACCAAGAAGCAGCGTGGCTACAACCGCCTGAGCAAGAAAGCGCCGGAGAAGCCGCACGCAGCGGTGGTGACCGACGCCAAGGAGCTCAAGTTCTGTGCACAGGGTGAGCGGTGGGGTGGACGGTGCATGCGAGGGGCTGGCAGCAGAGCTGCAGCGCTGGCACCGGTGGCTTCTTGAAGCTTCTCCTGCAGCAGTGCCATCAGCGTGTGTGCAAGCCGCAGGCAGCCGGGAGAAAAAGCCTGGCACCTCTCCTCCAGTGTGCCGTGCTACCACTTGGGCACTTCTGCCCAGCACTGTGCCCACGGGTGCTCCTGGTGCCTGACTCATCTCCGCCAGTACAGGCACAGGCAGAGGCAGAGACAGAGGAGAGGGATTGCGCAGGCAGCCCGGCTTGCCCCCGGGAGAGCAGGCTGTAGGAGTTACTCAGCGGGGAGAAATCAACTGGGAAGCAACGTGCTGCTCCTGGCAGCCGGTGAGATGTGCCAAGCGCCCACTTCTTCCAGAGTCCGTGGTGGGAAGCTGCTCCCAGTGAGGCTCCTGCTGTTGTTTCCTCTGGTGCACACACCCCATCCAAGGGCTGGAGGGGGATCTGTGCCGGGATCTGGTGCTATTTGGCACCAGGGGCATTTTTGCTCTTGCAGTTTTGTGGGAGCAACCGCACCGAGCTGGTCAGGATAGGATGGCACAGGGTTCCTGGACAGCCCGCATCACTGCTGCAGCTCCTCCACATTGTTCCCTGCCTGCCCGGGCCAAGGAGGGAACCTTGAACCCATTGGACAGGGACGGATCATGCAAGGGGAGCCTGATTTTAACCTATGAGAGCATTCAGGCCGCGCATGAATGAAACCCAGACAGGTTCAGGCTGGAGAGTTCAAGCTCGACTGATTTCCTGGAGCGAAGGCATCCTGCCAAAAGCGGGGACAAAGCGGGAGCTTTGCACCACAGGAGCCGGCCGTGGAGTTTTGCTGCTGTATGCAGACAGCTGGCCGTGCTCTCCCGCAGCCAGCTCTGCCCAGCTCTGGGGGGCTTCTGACACCCGGCTCAATATTAAATCGTTTGAGCGCATGGAGGCCGGCAAAGTCCCCGGGTCCCCCACTCCGTCAGCAAAAGGGGATGCACCAGGAGTCCCTCGAGACGTGGGGGAGCTTGGCACTGACTCAGCTCTATTTCTCACAGACCTCAGTGACCACCTGCTGGAGGTGGTGGGGCTGGAGGGCGCCATGGAGATGGGGCAGATCTACACGGGGCTGAAGAGCGCTGGGAAGAGGCTGGCCCAGTGTTCGGCCGTCACCATCAGGTATCTGCGCCCGTCCCCGCACGAGGCATGCCCTGATGGGCAGCGGAAGCGAGCGGCTGCGTGATCCCCTCTTCCCTCTTGCAGGACCTCCAAGCTGCTGCCCATGCAGGTGGATGGGGAGCCCTGGATGCAGCCGTCCTGCACCGTAAGTCCCTGGGGGGACAGGGATGGAGGGGGAGCCGCTGAGGCGGGGGTGCTCGGAGCCTGGCCAGAGCGTGACTCACGGCCGGGAGCCGCTCGCTGAGCCACATTTGTTTATTTTTAGGTCAAAATTACACATAAAAGCCAAGTGCCAATGCTGCTGGGCCCTCCCCAGAAGAGCAGCTTCTTTTTCCTGAAGAGGAGAAACCGAACTCGAGATTAAGCCGGGTGCAAAGAGCTGCAGCCCAGAGGCAGCCAGACATCCCGGGCATCCCGCGGGCTGCAAATCTTCATCTCTGAGCATCCTGACCCTTCTCCCCGCTTCAGAAACACTGCGCTGGAAAGTGGGTGCGGGCTGTGCGGGGCAGGTCCTGCTGCAGGACCCACATGGAGGCGGGGGAGGATTCCAGCCCAGTCCAGCCCATTCAGCCCAGCGGGACGCTCCGTCTCGGGGACGTTCGGGATCTCCTTCCCAGCCACCGCGAGTATTTTCTCCAGCCGGGATGGGAACGATGGGCAAAGGCAGCTTGGCGTGCAGGCGTGCTGGAACTGGTTTTTGTTCCCTTTATTTAAAGAGCTACCCCCTTCCTGCCAGCAGAGCTGCAAACGAACGCGTTCCTGAGAAAAAGCCGAGCTGCACTTATTTATTTCTAATCCTCCTGAAGGACGCTTGGTGTTTTGCTGCACTGGCTTTCTCGTCCACAAGACCTGCGCATTTGAGAAGTTATTTATTTCCTTAGCCTCGAGGACTCGGCTGCCCGACCCTCGCTTCCCTTGCTGCTCTCCGAGCGGGTTTCCATGCCTTCAGCTGGCTCTGCTGGCTTGCTTCAGAGCAGATGCAGACGCAGCACTCGCTGTTGGCTCTGAAGCACAACGCCACAGGGTGCGAAGCAGGCTGCGTGGGGACACAGCCCACGTGGGACGCGGGGCCAGGCTCAGGGCAGGCAGGAGAAGGCACCTCTGGGAAGTGGGAACAGCCAGAGGGGATCCCAGTGGGGAGCTGCCAGCCCAGCTCTGCGTTTGGACCTCGCGTCTGGATTTGTATTTATGTATTTATTGAACAAACTTCACGGGGTCACTTCCCTCGTAATGGGATGAGGTTGGACACGAACGCCACCCCCATTTTGGCTGGCCATCCTTGTGGCAGTGCGCCTGGTGCGGGCTGCAGCCCCCAGCAACTCCGTCCTCGCTCCATGCAGCTGCTGGGAGAGCGATGCAGCATTTCCCATTACCCAAAAGCTCCTCTGGCTTGGAAGCGTCACCTTTTCATACATCCCAGTGAGGACTCGCTCTGCTTCAGATGCTGTTGGGTTGCCGCAGGGAGCGATGTGAGCAGCCAGCCTTCGGTTTGTTGCAGCCTGGTCTTTCCCTGACCCATCCCAAAGCCAAGGATGCGGCTTTGAAGCCCAGCTCCTCCCCCAGAAAACAGAGAAATGCATGACATGCCGTGAGCTGAACGCGTCCCCTGGCTCTGAATAGCTGGGAGCTGCCAGCAGTCAGCCCCGGGAAGGTTTGCTGACTTCTTCCGCCACCACCCACTGCCCCCCATCCTCTCGTGGCCCTGCACAGAGGACCACAGCTCCAAAATCAGCCTCCTCCCCCTCCAGCAGCCCCCTCGGGATGCTCCGTGCTGCCGAGAGCAGCATCCCCC
>PPHD01029263.1:0-10652 GCA_002909625.1 Bambusicola thoracicus
GGAAAAAAAAAAAAAAAAATGTTGCTGTGATCCAGTAGTTACAATAGCTCATTTAATAACGTTCAGCAACAGAAGGTAATTTCTAAGTTTACCAATTATACTTTGTGTTGTACACTGCATTTTCTTAAAAATATTTAAGAACATGTAGATATGCTTTATCAAGCAGTGGTTCACTGTGTGTGGGCCTGATCTATACTACTGTAATGACTTCCTGTCCATAGGAGAACAAAAAGATTTTCTTCCCAAAGATGTAAATTTTTTGTCTTCCAAAATAGATTTCCCTTTTAACTTTTAATTCCGTATTAATTAATTCCCTTCAAATTTACAGGACAAACATTTGTTTCACTATAATAGAATTAAAGAAAACCTACAGTTGACCTGAAATTAAATTTGAATTTTTGAATTTTCCAAATTATATTTGTGAGACTAGAGTTTCCAGACCAACAACAGTTAGTTTCCATTTAACTATGGGTGATGACAAAAAAAAATCATATAAGCTCTTCTGCATATGTTTAAACAAAATGCTTTGAAACATTGCTTCAAATTTTAAACATCATATGTCCAACTCAGATACAACTTCAGCAATGGTACTGTGCTCTCCCTATTAAGGCTCCTACTTATATTATATCTCTTTAAAATTATAACCTTCTCTACTTCTGTACCTGATAGCCTTATATCCACAAGTTTCAGGATGCTGAAATTGCTGGAGCTTAAGACAATTTCCACAGCCAATATGATACTGTTACCATAGCATGAGAATGTAGGGGGACATCAGTTCAACACTGGGTTCTGTATGGGCACCAATGTGCAAGAAAAGTAACCTCAAATGTGAAAAAGTACGTAGCAGGGCTGCTAGGATGATTAAGGGACTGGGAGTCTGTTTTGCAAGAAGGAATTCAAAGATTCTGAATTGTTTAGCTGAGTAAAACTATTGAAGTCTGGAAGCATATATGGTTGCTGTCTAAAAAACACTTTGCAGGAGTAAATAATGAGCTGTGATATTGTAAGCTAAAGGACAGTGCTGTCACAAGGATAAAATGGTGATGGCTGTGAATGTATTTAGCCAGAAATGAGACAGTTCTAAGCTATCAAGATAATGTATTTCTGGAACTGCCTTCCAAGGGAGGGAGCACCAAAGTTGAAATTTGGTAGTGAGTTGTCTAATATTTCAGGAGTTTTGTTTGTGGATTTTTTTTTCTCAGTATTTGCAGAAGTTCTTGTGGTTACATGTATGCTTTGAATGGTGTATGGGAACTGTTGAATCACGGCCTGAACCTCTGATTGACCACATGAGGCAAATGCTGAGTCAGCTGCAGGGGCACAGGTGAACGCAGTTCCGCCTGAGTGACCGGAAGACCCCATTTAAGGGCTGACTCCCCAGGAGGAAGGATCTCTATCTGGAGATCCTCCCTCTGGGAACCCTTCTGTGAGCCTAGGACACAGGTAAAATCTTTATTTCGTTTCTGCTTTGTAATGGGATAATCTCTTCGATCCAACATCTGTATACCTGTTTGCTATACTAATGGAGAATCTACACTCATCAAGAAAATGACACAGTAAGGTAAAGACACTACCTGCTTTGTATAGGAACCTTAGTCTGAAAATTCAGAACTGAAATATGGTCTATATCCAAACATACTTTATATCTTCTTGCCTGTCTATGTGATCATATTTTGATAGACTTGATGTTTCTTTCTACATGTATAACTAATTAAAAATAGTAACAAAAAAACTTCTTTAGGAAAAAATATATGTAAGTTATAAAACATCATTATCTAATGTAAAAGAAGTTGCAACTGGACAGCTCAGAAAAAAGGTAGTGATATAAGTGTGTTACTATGATTAACAGTATTGTATAACAACATGTGGTTTTGAGTGATCTTGCACCATTAGCTCTTAGTAGTCTTCAGAAATGATCAAAAATGTGTATGTTCTTACATCTTTTCTTCAGAAAAGAAATGTTTCTGTACCTGGACATTTTTTTTCTACTGAATTTTCATTAGTGAAGAAAGCAAGTTTGGAACGTAATTCTTAGCTGCAGCTGGCAGAGAAATTCCACCAGAAATAAATACAACTTCCCTTTTTGATTTCATATTGAGTCAGTAACCATCATAAATGATCTTTTGTGTTTCTTAGAGCCCAATCTATGGGTAAGTAAATACTGCATTCTCTCCAAGAGAAAGAATTGTTCAGAAGAAAATGAAGCTTTATGAATTTCTTTTATTTTTTCTAATTGTTTAGAGAAGAATGTTCCTTCAGAAATACAAAGGTGCATTATAATTCTATGTGCATCTTTAGGTATCAATCATCAGTGTAGGTTGTGTGAAAATCTCAGGTTAATGAAGGAAAAGAAAATAGTTGCAAGTCACCTGTGAGTTTAAAAGTTTATTTATAGAATCATGGAATGGTTTGGGTTGGAAGGTACCTTTGAGATCATCTAGTTCTAGCCTCCCTGCTATAGGCAGGGACACCTCCCTCTAGACCAGGTTGCTCAAAGCCTCATCCCATTTCCAAAAGGCTGTCCTTTAGACAGGTAGCTATGTACTGTATATAACCTTTAAATCCTTACTGCACAGAGAATTTATATGATTACACTTATTTAATTCTCTCCCTATTCAGCAAAGCCTTTAAGCATGTGCTTTACTCAGGAAAGGCTCAATCTTTGATAGGAGTATCAGCAGAAAACAAATCATAAATGAAAATGCATTAAAATATAAAGACTTGAAAGAATTGCATTTGAAAGACATTCATTCAGAGAGGATTAATGCAAGAAAGAGAAACTTTACAAATTTTGCAGAGGTTTTCAAAGATATAATCTCTGGAGGTTTTTAAAAGTTCTATAATTCTGGGCCTATGTTCTCTTATCCCTAGCTGTAAATAAACTTAAAAAGTAAGTGTCAATAATCTAAAAACCATTTTTAACCTGTCTCCTGTACTACCTTGACGTCTACAGTAATGATCTTCCGCAGATGGAACATAGCTGATCAGGGTCATTTGCTGATAAACGTATTTCAGAGGATTTTTCCCCTCTATCTCAGTTTGAAATTCTTATCCTATAATGGTGTGTCCTTGCAGAAACTGCTTTTGACTCCCAGCTTTCTACTTACTTATGTCTAGTCTTTCAGTTTGACTGGTAACTTTCCATTTCAAATGTATATGACTAACTTTCATTTACATGCCTATGGCTATATAGGTATTAGGTTACAGATTATATGAAGAAAAAATCGTTAAATATAACTTCATAAGGAATTTTAGAGGATTTTTCAACAGAATTTGCTTTAAAACAACTTTTCTTTTTTTCCAGTTTTGCTGGTGACAGAAATGAGGCATCTGTGGTCCTACCATTAATATGTCGTAGAATCATAGACTGGTTTTGGTTGGAAGGGATCTTTAAGATTATCTAGTTTCAACCACCCTGCTATAGGCAGGGACACCTCTCCCTAGGCCAGGTGTCTTGCTCCAGCTATTGTAGGGAGAGGAGATTCTTTGATATACACGTATACCTGACAGTGAGATTAAGACACAACAGGTCAAATGTTTGCAGTTTAATGCAAATCCTAGCCACTTGGATGGAGAAGGGAAGACAGGAGATAGGAAAAAGCTAGGAAGTAAAAGCAAGGAGTCTTTGTAGAAAGCAAGAGATGTAGTCACCACCATGGTTCCAGCGTTGCTTCTATTGTCAGATAATGATTTTCAGTAGTGATGGGTTGTGGGATGTTGTGTTGTTCAGTGGATGACTCTTTCAACCACAGTACAAACTCTTACTTATAGTCCAAAGTGGTAGGGTCAGCTCTTTTGGAGTAGCAGCTTCTGGCTTTTAGATCTCAGCAGGAACTACTTTATTCTCATCTTCCAGGTCTTGCAAATTTAAGTCAGCAGATATGAGGAAGCAGGGAGGCACCAGCTTGCATCCTGTCTTCATAGGATACAGAACACGTAGTTGGAACACACAGTTTTTTCTTTTTTTACTTGCTTTACATGTTCAATGTAACCAGAGTTGTTATTTTTTTTCTTTAAAAAGGTATAAACTTTCCACTGAAACAAACTTCTTTCAATTTTTTTTTTTAATAGTAAGGATTCTGATTTTGCAAATTTGTGATGATCCTGAAGAAAACCATGACCGATCTTTTCTAAAGTGTTATGATGCAGCAAGAGAAGACCTGAATGTTGCTGTTTCCCATAAGGCTATCAGTAAGACAGGAGATGTCACAGACGGCATCTTGGATTTCCTACAACTGCATTTTGAAGCTTTTAAAGTTTTATTTTCTCTTTAAAATGCTTCTTTGAACGTTACCTATGCCCAGAGGAACAGTTTAAAAATGAAAAACAGGCTTTTAGAGCTTCAATTGCAGCCACAGGGGACTCTGTATTCTTCCATGGTTGCTTTGCTCTAGTATTAGCTCAAAACATAAAGACCTGATAACGCAAGCCCCTTTGGAATGGCAAAGATTAACAAAGGGATTTCCAGCTTGGTGGACTTCCAGTTTTATTTATTTGACACTGTGTTACACTTGTGATACGCGTTTTCTTCTCCCTTGTATAAAGAAATTTTAATCAAAACAAATTAATATTTTGTTCAGTGCCTTTAGTCAAGAAATAGGCAAATTAAATTTTTAACCATTAACTTGTAATCTGAGATCCATTTTATTGTTATCTGTCATCCTTTTCTAAGTCTTATCCCTTTTTCATTATGTCTTGTAGGCTTTACGAGAGATGAAAGAGGTCAACTATTTCCTGATCAATCTCTTTTCAAGTAATTCAGGTTGCATAGACATTATCACTGCAAGTGCAATCTGCTAGAAATAAATATGAAATCTGTTGTATTAAATAACTTTTCTGTATGAGTCAACATACCGAAGTATTACAATAATATACTACAATTTTACTTATGTTAGTACAGAGTGCTGAATAATTTTCTAAAAACTTATTACTATGTATGGGCAATATCTATACTTAAGCATGTCAGGTGGTGAAACATATATATGAATTCATACTCCATGTTATAGAAAGATTATTGTACAATGACACACAGCACATCAGTAAGTATTCTACCATATTAATATATAAATTGACTTATTTATATTCTGGGGAAAAAAAAAAATCATAAACTTATATCAAAGGCTGGTGAAAGCCTGCTGAGCATCTAAAACATTCTGGGCCTTCAGTCCAAATAGCAGATGCTCAAGAGATCAACAGAAAATGATCCAGAATTATATTTAGATTTTCATAATAGTTCTGTCGCTCTGTTCTGCAACAGAAATATGTTCACTGCTTCTGTTACATTTTTCTGGGCTGGGTGTTTCATTCATCAGCCAAAGTATTTTCTGCTTCTCATGGTCTCAAGGGGAAAGAAAAGCTAATTTAGGATACCCCTATAGCTTAAATATTGGTTGGTAGAAATACAGACTTGTCATTTTGAATGCATAATAACCTTGCTGATAATTATAGCTGAATATGCTAGTGGCTCAAAGTTAGGGATAATATCTACACTGTTAGCTTCTAGAAAGTCTCTAACCTCAGATCTACCTGATTGGTAAATTATTTTCATTTATATTAAAAAATAAAGGAGACTGCTTCAATTCAGACATGCTCAAAAACTTTCTCTGCCTTTATCTTTGTCCTGAGACTGTCCATAGTGATCACTGAAAAAGTGTGAGCTCAGTTGGAACATGAATATTGTACACACTGTGGTGCTAAAGGAGGACTTAAGGTTCATGGATTCATTTTTTGTAAGACCCGAGACTAGACCCTTAAACAGTCTGAGCTCTTGCTTAAAGCAAACTGTAGGATTTCCTTGAATTGATTCTCATTTGAACAGTCAGTTTTTAGGGACAAAAAAAAATCTAATCTTGATTTAAGGATTTCCGTTAGCTGGGTTCTCCACTGCAGCTCTTGTTCTTGTTTCTAATTATCTGTGCTATTTAAAATGTACTTGTTGTGTCTAGACTGAATTTCTATCTCCACCTTCAGAAGCTGGAGCTTACCATGTGTTCCTCACATCACCTGTCTTCAAACATTTGGTTTCTTGTATAATTATTTATACACTGATAATTCTGAGATATAAGTACAAGTGAAGTCAGTCTGAAGCACAAAACTGGACATAATACTCCCAATGCAGTCTTGAATGTGTTGTGTGAGGGGAATGTTGACTTCTCATTACCTGCTGGCAGTGCTTTTGCTAGTACTTCATAGAATGTGGTTGGACTTTGCCACAGAGGCACATAACAGATTAATATCTATTTCACTGACTACAGGGATCTGTACCTCCTTTCCTCCAAATCTCCAAAGCTGCTTTCTATCCAGTAGACATCCAGACTGTACCGATATTTGATTCACTCTGTTTCTGGGGTAGGTCTTTGCATTTACCTTTATGAAGCACTATCCCACTTCTTTGGTCAAGGACTCTCTTCAAAGCAGGCTTACCTTCAGTGTATTGTCAGCTGTGTGCAGTTTGATGTCTACATCTTTGATGGAGGTGCATTTTTTTTCTCATCTTCAGTAAAGATATTAAATCATTACTTCTGCTTACTATGGTAAAACAACATTTACATGTGTTTTCTCTGTGCTGTTAGCAGTCTTTAATATCCTTCCTTAGCTGAAGATGCTGACAATAGAAAGTGTTTTTGAAGGAGTAAGGCTCGTACCAAATGACTTCCTACACTGTTCAAAGGATCTCCTTTCTGTATGTACTTCACTTGCCTTTTGTTATGTGAAATCAAGTACAGCTGCTTATCTGTCATAATGCCCATTCTTTTTATTATAGAGACTACTTAGAGGATAGTTAATCTTTATGTTAGATATGCTTCTTTGTTAATATATGCTATTATTAAAGTGTATATTAACTATTTATACCCAGTTTCCAGAGCAAACAAGAGCACGTGGTGTCAGTGGCTTCTTTAATTTTAAAAATTCTCTCAACCTTAGGATCATTCGTAGAAGCTTTTTGTATATTTTTTCCTACTTCATTTGTCAAATGTCTTAATGACAATGATAAGCATCTCATTAGAAATATGTAGTAATGCTTGAAGCCTAACAGCAACGTTTGAATGTATCCATTCTGTACCTCTTGATCAAAGTGACAAAACCACGTCTTATAAATTACCAAATGTATTATACCAGCACTACTTATTTCAGACATTTCTCACTTAATCTGGATCTTCTATGTTCCTTCACTTCCAAGACCATTTCTTACAAGATACTTACAAGACACTTTAAAGTTATGTTCCTCCTTGGATTCCCAAGAGAGGAAAAATTATCCTGTTTACAGCTACATTCAGTCTGTAGCATTGTGAGAATCACAAAGAAAAGTACCTGTGTCATTGTTAGGCACCAGGAATACCAGCCTTTTCCCTGTGATCCTCTCACTCATTACATTTTGCACTCCCTTTGTCTTATCTTGAATAGGCAATTACGTGAAGAAAACTTGGTAGAGAGTACAGCTCAGTTTCCAACGAACTATCAGACGTTGTGAGAATATTGTTTTATTTATTATTGTGTATTCCACTACAATCTAGGATTTTTTCAGAACAGCGAGGATTTTTTTTGTGTATGCAAGTTTTTATGTTGGCAAAGGAAAGCATAAGGACAATTTTGTGCTTAATTAGCACTTCACTATTTGTGACCAGTCTATCGCAAAATCTTGTTTTTATAAGTCTTCTCCTGTTACTTTGAATTAGCAACCTACATGAAATGCAGTTGATAACTGAATTTTACAAACAATAGAAACAGTACCCTGTGGAGAAAATTTCTGAATGCAACTCTGTGTTTGTTTGTTTTTTATAGTGGGGAAGACTATTGAAATACACAGAAGCATATATACTATTCAGCGAAAGAATAACAAACCAACAAGCACTAGCTATTTACCAATTATTGCTTATGTTGGTCTTCAGTAGTCTACATTTCATTCTCTTCAGCATAAAGTGTGGTAGATGCCATCATGGAGGAATTATCTAATTCATCATTCCTAACACCTGTCTAGCCATAGAAACATTTTTCTCTCAGAGGCAAATCATCCCACTCATATGAAAAGAATTGATTTCTTTCTTGTCTTCAGCAATGTTGATCATAGAACACAGAAATCTAAAAGTAAAGTTTAAAACATTTTTTGGCATACTCTTTTCAGCTGTATAGAGCATAAATATGTAACATTAAAAATAATCCAGGGATACTAGAACAAGCAATCAGGAATAAAGAGCTCTGTTTGATGTTTGTTTTGCAGCTACTGCATTTGCTCTGGTTTCCTCAATCTGGTAGAATTTGTTCACTGAGGCATGTTCAATTCTACATAGAGCACTTTGAGCAACTACAAATTGAAGTATTTGTATAATGTTTTGGCAATTAAAAAAATCCCTAGTTCTTGATGTGCATAATTATATGAAAGTATTTTGTATATGTGCTGTTCTAAAATGGTTTTAATTTGAAAATGATTTTACAGTTTCATAAGGTATTGCCATATTTCAGTTTCATAATTAACTTGAAAACTGGAGTCCATATGGCAGGTGAGTAATATTTAATAAAAATAGCCAACCGACATTCCAGAGAAAGAGGTGAGGTTATTGTGGAGAGATCTGTGCATTACATAATTCATGATTTTTTGTAGAAGACATTGCATTATGCCTAGAAACTGTTTTGTGTTTACAATCTAACTAAGGTATACCGCAGTTCCAGTAATGAATAATGCAGATAATATGGTGCCCTCGGTGAACTATAGAGCAGAAAAAGCAGCTGACTATCAGAAACAGCTCTTTAGGGGAGGGGTAAAAAAAAGAGAGAAAGTGAGCAAAGCATATTACGTTGATGGAGGAACAGAAAAATACAGATTTTACTTCACAACTGAATTGTAAAAACAAGCTTGCAAATTCTGTAGTTCCTAAAGCCTTTAGGCAAACACAGAACTAATTAAACAAAGGTGGTCTCTGTTCCATGCTTTGCAGATGAACTGGTGTGGTGTTTCATCGTGCAAGTTTATGTAATGCAAATGTGGGCCATCAGTGGTAAAATACTTCTAAAAATGAAACCACCTCTGTGAATCACACAATGGGTCTGACTCATTATAGATAGTATTGCTGTTTGCAATCTAGGATGTAGTGAAGATGGTGTCAGCACTTTTATTATGTAACTTCCTATTGTGGGTTGTTAATAACAGCAGCAAAAATTTACTTCAGGCTAAGTCTGAGTGCACAAGGTTTCAGGCACTGTATTATTCTTTTGTTCCTTTGTTTTTATATAAATTTGAATATTTTATACTACTTGCATTTACCACTGGGGGGGAAAAAAAAAAAACTGCTGTCTGTAAAAGGTGCCGAGTTTACAGTCTTGTTTGGTTATTCAGAGTATTTACACCATTATAGGTAAAAATAGTGGATACCATCACTTTTTTTTTGTTTGTTTGTTTACAGCTGATAATTTTTAAATTATTTGTCAAATTGATTCAAACCTTGTTAAAGAATAGAACTGTGATGGTTAGCATTAATACACAAATGATAAAAATAAGGACCTTAATCTCAAACTCTTTGTATTAGAGCTTCACGTTAAAAGTAGCTTATGCTCTAAGTAAATTCACATCATAGCTAATCATGTGGCAATGTTTTTTGTCTGTTTCCTTACTCACGTTATACCATCTTCATTTTTTTACATAGCTACAGTATAGGAAAATCTATAAAAGACTACACCAGTGCATCATCTGAGAAAACCCCTAACAGTGAAAATGCCAATGGTTTAGGAAAAAAATAGATCATAGAACACCTTTCATCTAGAATGATGATTGGGAATAACTTCATGCCAGATGTCAAAAATTCTCACACAAGAGTTGTATTGGGTGGGTGTTCAGAGCGAGATTTTTAACTTCTAGCCATGGTCCTTTTCTTCAACAGTCCATAGTCTGTCTTGGGCTGAGAAGCAAAAGGCACATTGTACTACTGTCAGAACAGCAGTAACACACTGCTGAAAATATGGTGATGTGCCAGTTCTGGCATCTTAGATAGAATTTGCGGACTTAGCTTCTGGCACACTGTCTTTTTGCATCTTGAAGAGCAGTCATATGCAAATAATTTATGGGGACCACTTGCAATAGTTTAGAAGAGGCATTCTAGATGTAGCACTGTAAATGCTAAAGCCTTCCTCACCAGTTCAACCAACAGTACAAGTATCATCTTAAACTGATGAAGGAAAGATTTTTATCTTATGCCATGATTTCCATTTTTGTAAAAAAATTGATTTAAGGGTGCCTTCAGCACCGCAATCTGGTCTACGAAGTGAATAAATGATGAATAGGATAAGACATTCTTCGCAAAAAGTAAATTTAGATCTTTTACATAACATAGCATTAGTTATGTGATTTTGAAATCCAACTGATAATAGTGAGCATACAGAAATCTGTAATTTGTTACACTGGTGAGAGAAACTTTGTTTTGCTCCCAATTACTATAAAATATTAAAGCAGAAATTTTGTTATCTTTCTCTGCCTACATAGTTATTATGATTAATAGATGAGTGCAAATATTCCCTCATATCTTTATATAGTAAAGATTTGTACATATAGTCAAGAAGAAAGAAAATGCAATGGTATTCTTTATTTGCTGTTTTAAAGTAAAAGAGCTGTGTATTCAGGTAATTCACATTTTTCTTATTTATTTCTCTCCTTTAAGCTTTCA
>PPHD01029264.1:0-10652 GCA_002909625.1 Bambusicola thoracicus
GGCATTCAAGGCCAGGCTGGATGTGGCTCTGGGCAGCCTGGTCTGGTGGTTAGCGACCCCGCACATAGCAGGGGGGTTGAAACTCAATGATCACTGTGGTCCTTTTCAACCCAGGCCAGTCTATGATTCCATGATAGGACACCAAAAGATGAAATTAAGACAAAAATGTAAGCCTCCTTTTCCATATTGATTCTATTCCATTCATGTAATCCCCACAGCTGACTGACCCCCATGCAAAGAATTTGTGCCTCAAACGTTTGTTCCTGGGATTAATCTTTTTCACTGAAACAAATTTGAATAATAATTCTTACTTTACTAGATGAGAAAACCAAAATCTAGACAGCTAAATATCCTAAATTTGAGTCCGCTTCTGAAATTAGTTCTATAGATACAGTACATATACAATACAGTTCACATTTGAGTTGGATCCTAAGTGCCCAGCTCCTACAAAAATTAAAACTCAGTAGTCCAGATCTTTGAACAAATTTACATAGGCTAATCAACTTCACTTGCAACCAAGGCTCTATAACTTTTGAGACCTATTCCTAAATGATCTGCCTGAGATTTTTGCCAGTCTTGGGAAGAAATCCAGGTTTCTACTTCTTGCCTTAAATCATAAAAAGATCTCTTATTAATATTAAGAATAGAAATTATTTCTGGAGCCATTTACTTTTTATTCTTCCTAGAGATAAGTTAGCAGACCAGGACACAGTGTAGCAACACTTGCAGAAACCAGAGTCTGATCTCTTCTGAATGGGTTTGCTGTTTGTTTTTTTAAATCAGAGGGTGAGTGGAGAAAAACACAAAGCAGAAAAAGGGATTTAAACTATTTTGGACCTCCCCGTCTCCCCCAAAGAAAACGTAAGTTATGAGGGGAGAGAGGTTTCTAAAATAAGACAACTCTACTGAACTCTACCTGATGAAGTCAAAGGTTTGCAGAGAACAGCACTTAGTGGTCAATGGCCTGCTTTCAAAGAGCTCCTATGGCCTTGCTGGTAGTTTACTTGTACTGAATGTCTGATTGTCACTTGAGGAAGAGAGGACACAATACTGCAAGGAGTCAGTGGCAACATTTCACACATGCTTCTTCCACTGTAAACACTCCTCAGTCTGCAGAAAGTGTAATTGATGGCACTTGAGGCACTCAGGACACCTTTCAAAAACTGACACAGGGAATCTGAGATGAGATTTCAGATAGATCTGGGTTTGAGTAGAGAGGAGAATAGAAACAAGTCTATATACTGAACAAAACATATTCCACAAAACATAATGGATTCATTCTTCATTTGTGATGCCCTATGCCTAAGCGTGGCCAATGCAGAGTTCTCATGCAGGTACAAAGGAAAGTTTCTATAAAGCAATCACTGAGGAATCTGTATATGTACAAAATATCTTTCAAGCCTCTCAGATGGAAGTTATGCTATAAAAATTAATAAGTGCAAGTCTCATATCTCCCCTTTGTATATTCTGCTCCATAAAAAGAAAATTATAATCTAATTCTAGATGCACTTTTATCCAGATAAATTTTCTATTACAGAGCTGCAGTTAAACTCTTTTCCTTGATGCCATCTTGTGCTAATGAGTTTCACTGGATAGTTATGGAACTTGATGAAATCATCTTTTCAAATACTGTTGAATCTGCAGCCTTTCAGTTTAAGTTCCCCATTCTTGGTTCTCCTATGGATTCCAGAGCAAAATCTTGCAATTCATTACTCTGAGAAGCTTTTGTCACCTTTTGCTACTCAGATCCTATGTATTTTCTGTCTCTCCTAGGAGTATGACTTCGCTGCCAACCTTTTCACCATCATCTGTTTTTAGAAAGAACACCAAAAAAATATTATGCTGCCAGGAAGAATACTCCTATTCTAGCTGAGATTCACTTAAAAAAATGAAAATATATTTAGAAGCAAAAAATACTGAAGATGAAAAAGGAGGAATACTGATTTCATCAAATGGAGAGAAATAACTCATTACAAAGGGTAATAGCAGTAAATATGAACTACAAACATTAAGCATGGGTAGACTCTGCATCGTACCTGTAGTCAGACTGCAATTAATGAACAAGCTCTCATGCTCTTAATCCAGTAAATTATTTTTGACTGCAGCCATTGCCAGTAGCATTGCTATAGGAAACTCCACTAAGCAGGACTGTCACATTCTGCTCTCCATATCAGGTCTCTCTCCAGCTTTTGACTTCCCTCAAACCACTATGATGAACAGTCAAAAACAACCTAATAACCTACATAAAAGAGCAATGTTTCCAAACCTCAATAAATCCTCAACCTGAAGGACTACAACAGTGCAATTAAATTGCATTAAATGTGTCCCATGTTAGCAATTATGCATATTCTATCTTCCAATTTTTACCAGGATTTCATTAGACTTATTTCTTAGTTTCAGAAAGTTACATGAATTACCTTCCATTATTTTAAATACTTTGATCCTTCCTTACTTTCTATTGATTGCTTTAAGTTTTAAATTTGGAATAGCTTTTTCAGATTCTTGTGCTAAACTATTCCCTAGCATGAAACATCAAAATGAAATTCTTAGCTAGCAACTACCTCAGGTTTTCAGAAATCAAGAACAAAGTATTTGTAGAAGCAGAATAAGTTCACAGAAACTAGTAGCGCTAAGTACTATTGGCCAGGATCATCCATTTCCTCTCCCTTCCTCAGGTAGTAGGAACATCAAGCAAAATTTGTTCTTCTAGCTATAGCATGACCAAAACAATAAAAAAAAAATAATACTGTCCTTTTAAATGTCTTCAGTCTCCCAGACACCACAAGTTTTAACATCAAAGCCCAAATTGCTGTACGTATTTATACCCTAATAACTAGCTGGAGACTAGAAGCAGATTTTGCTTGGTCTTTTCTCCTCCCATGTGTAAAGCGAAACCTATAGCACTTTTCCAAAGAACAATTTTGATTACCATGGCCTCCAACAGATTATTTTTTTCTTCTATTTCCTTCTTCTGAAGGCAGAAGAAGAGCAGAGAATAAAGAGGCCTTTCTAGTCCTTTATGTTTCAATGAAAAAAAAAGACATTAAAAAAAGACCCTGCAGTGTTGTGAAATGGAAAGAAAAATAAATAAAAATGGAAGAGTCTAAAAAAAACCTGAAAGAACATGAGTTGTTTGGGGTTTTTTGTTGTTTTTTTCTATGAGTTGTAGGGTTTTTTATTTGTTTTTTGTTTTGTGAACACTTTCAAGGAACATCAGATTTAAACTATTACTATATTTTAGCCTCGTGTTCAGTTTCCCTTCTCCAACAGTCTTCTGCCATAGTTTCTTCCAGAGGCACAAAAGGAAGAAGTCTATTCCATTCCTCAGAAAATAATTTTTACACTAAGCACTCCATCTCCAGCCTGCATTTGAGGTTGCACCTGGCAGCCGCCCCTTGCTAGGCATGAAGATGTCTAGTAGCAGAGATGGAGAGTGCTTCCTGACAGTCTCAACCTGCAACATGTCACTCTTCTTCCAGAAACAAATCCATTTAGACAAGAGAGTCCCTCAATTACTTGCAGCTTAAGTCACAAATCCAGACTCAAGTTTTGTTTCTATCTCCAAGACAACTATAATCACCCTTAGCACTTACTACTTGTAATCTAAACAAATTCCAGAGCATTTACACTTCATTGGTTAAATCAGTGAGTCATTTCATGTACTACTGAAATGCTGCAGTGTTTACAGTGCAGCACGAGGGGCAGAGCCAGGACAGGTGCCTGAATCAGGCTGAGGGATATACATGAGACACTAACACAGAAGGCTGCAATGCTGTGGGCAGTTGGCCATGGAGGACTTCTACTCAGGGATTTTAAGTCTCATAACTGTGTGACAACACCTAGTGAAGAAGCAGATATTAACACAAAGTTATCTGTAATGATTTATTCAATGATATATCTTAGACTGAAATCTCCATGTAGTGCACGCTGCCTAAATATTAATTTAGCTGTTTTTTCCTGCTTTCTGATTCCAAATTAATAAACATCTCAAAGAGCCTTTAGTTTTGCTACTAACAATTAAAAAGATGTAATATTTATGTAATATTTCTGTATTTAGGTATTTAAGATTGTATTTATGCAAGATGTAACAATTAAAAAGATGTAATATCTTCTAAAAAAAGAAAAAAGAAAAAAGAAAATAAATAAATGCACAATGGGAGCTTCTCTTCCTTCCTAAACACAAGGTGAATTAAACATGAGGCAACAGGAGTGTTTACACAGAAATCATAGAAACAATTGAATAGGGAGGAACCCTTAAATGACATCCAGTCTAACTCCATGCAGTGAAGTTGGCTACACTGGGTTGCTCAGAGCCCTGTCCAGCTTAACCTTAAGTGTCTCCAAGAATGCGGCTTCCACCATGCCTCTGGGCAACTTGTTTCAAATCTCCTCTCCCATATCTGAAAGAAACTCTTACATTGCCCAGATATTCAAACATTTCCTAAAAAGAAGTATGCTGTGTTTCTTGAAAAATCCTAGACTACAGCAGTGCAGGCATAAAGGAGAAGAAAACATTTCAAGACAGATCAGCATCTTCCAAAGCTGTGCAGCATACAGATTGTCAGTGTATCACCAAGTATCACAGGAACACTGGAAAAAGTTACAGCCAATATCCATAGTCCTCAAAACTGGCTAGACTGACAGTACACAACCTGGTTCAATACAGACTTGCATGCTTTTGTACCATGCTCCATTTAATGTTGAAGATATCTCTTCAACCCAAATCCCTTCTACACCTCCCCAGGTATAGATCTTAAACAGTAAAAGAGCCTACATAAAAGAATCCTTGGTGAAGGCAAGCCTCATGTAAATTTCTAGGAACAGGGGATGAAAAGTTCTGGGTTTTTTTGCTTTGCTTTTTTTAAAAAAAGGAAAATATATCACAAAAGTGGCAGAAATAACCCTGTCAGCCAGAAACTACTGTGTCAGAAATAAATGACAAAGTACATGCACATGAAGCAGTCCCTATTGTCGAGACATCAATGCAGGTGCTGTTCCACATACAGATGACCTCTACATGTTTCAGCAGGCTGAGCAAATCCTAAAGGTGGCAGATAAGTTCACTCTTCTATAAGCATAGTTCTGAACAAATACTGCTAAATTTGTTTTTCCATAAACATAGCTCTGATCCCATGCTCAGATGATACCAGCACTGAATAAACAACAAAAACACAGCTGGGTAAAATTAATCTGTAGAGTTGCAGTGACCCATAGCAACTAGAGCTATGAGGACAGTAAATGCATTCGATGTCTCATCTGTCCCCTGTGATCAATGCATCTGAAGTAACTTTTGCCTCTGGCATTTGTTTGATATAAAGTTAACCAACAAGTAACGGTAAATTATTTTCAGTAACCAGAAGACGTGGACATCCACTAGAAATATTGATTCCAACATTCTTGTTGGAAACAAGTCAACAAATATGCAAAAAGAAAAGCTTTGCTTGCAGACTAAGTGGGCAATGAAAGAATTAAAATCAAGTAGTATTATCTCAGCATTTTTCCTGGATTACATATATATTACTTAAAAAAAATAATAAAAAAAATCAGCCTGTCCTACATAAACTACAGAAAAGAGAAGGACTGCAAGTCCCAGTGTATCCCTGCATGACTCTAGTACAAGGTACTGCAAAAGGCTGAAATTATTTCACTGTCAGAAAGCTCAATGACTCTTCCTTTCTCTAACAGAGATAACAGAAGAGATAACAATTGATTCTTTGGGCCCCTAGGTCATATACTATGAATTACACTTAGATGTTCAGCATTCCTTGTTTTAATTCATTTACCTCTTAAAAAGGAAAAAAAAAATTCTACTTCTGAACTCGTAACAAAGGACATTGAAGAAAGAAGGCCCATTGAAGAACTTACGCCCTTATCATCTTGACTGGTAAGACTGGCCTTCAGGAATTCCAGGCCACCAGTGACTACAACAAGCAAGGCTTCCCTTGAAGTGCTTACAGAGCACCTAAACAAGACACACAGGATCTGATGGGTTATATTCACAAGTTGATGCCATTACAGGGGCACTACTATTTTTGAGAGGTCCTGGCACACGGAGATGTTCTTC
This sequence comes from Bambusicola thoracicus, assembly GCA_002909625.1. NCBI lineage: Eukaryota > Metazoa > Chordata > Aves > Galliformes > Phasianidae > Bambusicola > Bambusicola thoracicus. Next base: position 6,065 of record PPHD01029264.1, read on the forward strand.
AAGACAACACGAGACTACTGCCTTGACACTATTTTGTGGAAGGCAAGGAAGGTTGGGAGAACTACAGGTCAGTCGATCCCTACAGTGGTGATGTAGCAATTAATCCTGAAAAACTTTTCCAAACATATGAAGAAGGTCCTGCTGACCAGAAGACAATCAGCATGGATTGATAAAGGAGATGTCACACCTGATCAACCTGATAACGTCTTACCTTTGAGGTGATAAGGTGACAAGCTGAAAAGCTTAGTGGGTGAGCAGTAAATTTTGTTTACCTTGGCTTTAGTAAGGTTTAACATTATCTCCCATGACCTCCTCACTGACAAGCTGACAGTACATTTTAAATAGGTGCACAGTGACGTGGGCTGCCTGAACAGCCAGGTCCAAGGGTTCTTGATGAGTGGTACAAGGCAATTTTGAGGACAAGTTATAAGGGTTTATCCTGGGGGCAGCCCTGTCCAACATCTCCACTGATGATCTGGATGCTGGGATAGAATGTCATCAGTGGAACAGATGACAAAAGATACAGATGAGTGGATGTTGCATACAGTTCAGAGGGATCTGGACAGGCAGGGGAACTGGGCTGACAAGAACAGCAGCAAATTCAACAGTTATGAATGCCAAGTTCTTCACCAGGGAGGGAATAATCACAGGTATTAGTGAGTTCTTTCCAGTTGTTTCATTCCAGTAGCTTGGCTCAAAAGTACCTTGGGGACCTGAGGAACACCAAGCATAGTGTGAACCATCAGCATGCCATGGCAGCACTGAAGGTCTCCTGGTCTGAATGCAAGGAAATGCTGCCATTAAGTTGAGGGATTTGATCCTTCCACTCCACTCAGCACTGGTGAGGCAACATGGAATGCTGCACCCCACTCTGGGCTCCCCAGTACTAAAGAGACATAGAGCTACAGAAGTAAGCTCAACACAGAGCTATGAATATGATTAAAAGACAGGAGTATATTTCATGACTGAGATGGGACTGTCTAGCTTGAGAAGGCTTGGAGCAAGTGGATAAATGCCTAATGGAGGGGAGTAAAGAAGTCTGTGCCAAAATCTTCTCGCTAGTGCCCTTAGAAAACATGAGAGGAAAAAGGCACAAACAAATTCCATCAGAACAAAAGAAGAAGAAAAGAGAAAAAAAGACTTGGGGTTTACCTTGGTGTTCAAAAATGGGAACAGGTTGCTAGAAAGGTTATGGCATTTTCATCCTTGAAGACATTGAAAATTCAGATGGACAAAGTTCTGGGTAACCAGCTCAAGCTGACCCTGCCTGAGCAGTGAAATTCAGCAAGATGATCTGAAGAAGTTCTTTCCAACCCCAACTACTTTGTGATTTTATCATTTCTCTTCAGTTATCATAATTCCATAGATAGATATATTAAAACAAAAAACAGGTATACTTTAATGTACTTTAGTGAAAATGAGGCCTAAAAGAAGGCTTTTCAACAAAGCACTTCTCCTCCCAACACATTTCCTCCTTTGAGATGTAGTTAAAGCAAGGATAATACCTTAAAATTGATGCCTCAAAAAAAAAAACAACAACAACAACAACCACCAACTCACAACAGTATAACAAAACAAAAAAGCCAGATTACAAAAGATGTTTTAAAGGTACCCTACGTCCAGGAGAATAGGTTGTTTTCTATCGTCTGTAAATTAACAACTACTTTGCTGCCCAGCAGATCCGTAACTGTCAGTCATTTCCTTCCCCTGTAATTTTTCAAAATAACAAGATTATTCAATGAAAGACCTGTTTTTTTCTAAATTATTCAGCTGCAGCCACAACACCCCACATCCTCAGCAACACTCCATGCAAAGCAGAAGTGGCTAGCACTTTTTTTTTATGTTTGCCTTTTTGCTGCTTTTTATTTTTGTTTTAAAGTAGAAATTATGTCTTCTGGACTGTATATGAAATGACATAGTAACTGGCTTAAAAGCTTTCTGCTTTTCCAGTCTCTGAATAACTAACAAGGCACAAATGAAGTAGAGGTCAGTAATTTTTAAATGAAATACATACAGAAAATGACTAAGTTCTACAGGACTCAACAAGCCCTTCTGAGCCTTCAATTCACCTACACATAATGTTATTCGATAGGCGATTTACACCAGATACACCCTCCTTACTTCCAGATGAATACAAGAGGGATGGGAGTGGATAGATGGGGGTTAGATAACTCACCTTTTCCAGAAGCACCACCCACTAATGTTTCTCAGAAGCATTTTTTGCAGAGTTATTTAAATTTTGCTATGTAATATAACTGAACATGTACCTACTTTTGGTGCATACACTCATTCCTTCAGCAGCTACCACAGATCAGCTTCAGGGTATAACATGGAAACAGGCATAGGACTTCAAAGTAGAAGAAAGGGGAAGTTCATTCAAGAGGAATGGGTAGGAACCAGAGTAAAATGAGACTCCGACTGGAACATCATACCAACAGATATCCAAAACAATATTAACACATTATGTCTCATCGCAAACATGTAGTTTCTCCAAGTATAACTTACCAAAACAACCTCAGCAGCTGGGAGCCTTGCTGCTTTTTTTTTATTATTATTTTAAAGTGAAAATGAAAGAAGCCCAAGGTACTCAGACATGCAAGATAAATTAATTCACAGCAGCACAAGCTGTATCCCTCAGTCAAAGGAAGGGTCTAAACACCTGTTTATGAGCAAAACCAGTCATAAAAACAGCTGTAAGCAGTAAACAGGAGTGAACAACAACAACCATTTCCCATCCTTTTCCAGACACATAATGACATTTAAATCACATAGCATCACAGAAGAATTGTATAGAGCAGATCATAATTGACGTAATTACTTGTATGCATTTCTCCACTACATAGTGTTGTTCTGTAAACCCAAGTGTGTTAAAAGTAAACAGAGCTCTTGAAATCCTAAAGCAATGGGAAGACAATCTCTGCTGGATCCTTTTAACCTGTAGATGGAAAGAAAATGACTACTTCAAAGTTTTAAACCTTAAAATACATAATTTAAACCTCAGGCAGACACTGAAACAAAACTTTTCAAGTTCCTTTTTGTTAAATGGGTTCAGATCAAAATGGAGATGAGAGACGAACAGGTAACATATAATTACATAATTTAAAATGACCAGAATTGTAACCGCTAGGGAAAATATGTATTGCCATGCATATACACAAAAAATATCTTTCACCTGCAGATCTCTGATGGATCAGAGCAAAGTGGACAGAAAATTCACAAGCGAATCTGAGTCAAAGAAAACACTCTTCCATTGAGTACAACATTAGCAAAAACATAAGGGAAGCAGAAGGACAATTGTTTAGAAAGACTTCAAAACTTCTTACTGAAGACAGCTTTTACCAACAAATCTTTCAATGCTGTGTATCTGCCACATGCATGCACCCTGTACTTCTTTTCAGGGGTCAGAAAACTGAATTTGTTGTGCTGTATGTGTTAAATGCCTCTGGTTTCATACAGATGACAGAAAAAAAATCCAGTTCAGTTTGACAAACGTCACATTTAAAAGCTGTTAAAAAACACGTCTGCTGAAGAACTTCAGAAAAAGAAGTCCCTCTCATATAAACAATAAATATTTAACTCTGGATACTGAAATTCAACAGCCTATGTAGTACAACAAGTCAGAGGATTGTTATCATGGGATATCCTATATTAATCATGGAAGATGCATCAAAAAGATGCAGCCTATTCTATTCCTCCATAAACAAAAGTTCCAAAGCATCCTGTTTGAGAGATTGATTCAAAATAAAATAATATGGGTCATATTAGTTTCCAGGGGCTTACTACGCTCTGGGTCACATCTCAGTTTAGCAGTCTTAATATATAAGAGTGAGGGATACAGTGACTGCTTTCCAAGCCAAAACTGTTGACATATGGAAAGTGTCTCATTGGTACTTTCAAAGGATTAGGACAGTTGTGTATTTTTTCATTCTATGTGGCTCAACTCGAAGGGTTTAATGCATCTTAAAGCCTTTTAGTGATCAAACCTCCACCTTGGCTCTCTGTTAGCAATTTTCTGGGATAGCACATCGGCTGAGATAACTTTGGTTTCTCAGCAAAGAAACTTTGGTTTCTTTGGTCTCCTGAGCAGCTCCCAGAGATAGGCCGAGGAGATTTAACATTGACTTTCAAAAATCAAATACATTTTCACCATTCTAATCAAATTATTTGTCCATACTCCCTCCCAGTAAGGGAGACAGAGTAGAATAAAACTGAGATGTGACTCATATTTACATGCTCTGTTAACAGTGATTCCATGAGCTAGAGTCACATTAAAATGTGAAAACACAATACAACTAAATGCTGCTACTCTCTTCAGGGTCTTTTGAGGCTTAAGAAAACCACACTTTGAATCATAAGACAGGCATTTTGCAGGTAGCATGCTGGACCACCACAAGATCCCTCATACCTCCAACCATACAATATCAGCTTGGAACACCGACATAGGAGAAATGGGCAGGACCACCACCAGTACCCAGGGTCTATAAAATCAGAGTACTAATATGGAAAAGCAAGTTTCCAAATTTGACTGATATCTAATATAAAAGCAGTAGAATTTGAAAAAGCCCACTATGGAAAATGAATCCTGTCC